>JALJAT010000370.1:0-18312 GCA_034768735.1 Schistosoma mekongi | reverse complement strand
TCACCGCCAATCAACTTACACCCACAACATCTCGCCATCAACTCTACAGGGGAAGAAGGTAGGCACAACATTATACCATTCCTACATCTTACACAATCATCAACGCCCAATCAACTTACACCATCAACATCTCGCCATCACCTCTACAGGGGGAAGAAGTTGGGGACAAAATTCTTCCCCTCCTTCGTCCTACACAACTCATCACCGCCAATCGTCGCTAAAACCACCAAAATCTCGCCATAAAATCTACATGGGGAAGAAGGGGTGGCCCAACCTTCTTCCCCCTTCGCTCCTAACACAACTCATCACTCCAAACAACTTACAACCACAACATTCCTCGCCATCCCTCTACATTGGGAAGAAGGTGGTGCAACAAACATCTACCTACTTCGTCTACAACAACTCATCACCGCCATCACACTACACCCACAAATATGCTTCACCATACAGGGGGGAGAAGGTGGTGCACAACTTCTAACCTCTTCCTCTTTCACAACTCATCCCGCCAATCAAGTCACCACCAACAAATCCATTTCCCCCGCCACACCTCTACAGGTGGACGAAGGTAGTGCAAAACTTCCTTACCCTCTTCCTCTTACACCAAATCATCCCCGCCAATCAACTTAAACCCCACAACATCTCGCATCACCCTTACAGGGGAAGAAGGTGGTTGAACAACATTCTACCCTCATTCGACATACACGACTCATCACCGCCAATAACTCCACCCCACAACATCTCGCCATTCCCTCTGAATGGGGGAAGAAGGTGGGGCACAAAAATTTACATCCTTCCTCTTACCAACTCATTACCGCCAACAACTTACACCCACAAAGTAACATTCTCGCCCTCAACCCTCTACATGGGGACGATGGTAGTGCACAACCATTCTATCTCCTTCCTCTTTCATCAACTCACACCGCCAATCAACTACAAACACACCAACACTCCGCAACACCTCTACATGGCTCTCTCCGTCTCTTGCACAACTCATCACCGCCAATCAACTTACACCCACAACATCTCGCCATCACCTCCTACATGGGGAAGAAGTTGGTGCCGACATTCTACCCTCCTTCGTCTACACAACCATCACCGCCAATCAAGCTTACACCCACAACATCGCCATCACCTCTACTGGTGAGGAAAGGGGGTGCACATCATACCTACCCTCTTCGTCCTCCACAACTCATTCCGCCAATCAACTTCACCCACAACCTCTCGCCATCAACTCTACAGGGGAAGAAGGGGGTGCACACAGTCTACCTCCTTCTCCCTACACAACTCATTACCCCGGCAGCCAATCAAATTAACACAACAACTCTCGCCATCACTCTACATGGTGAAGAAGGTGGTGCACAACATTCTAATCTAACCCCGTCCTTCGTCGCTACACAACTCATGCACCGCCAATCACTTCACCCACAACATCTCGCCTCACCTCTACATGGGGAAGAAGTTGTCCGCACAAAATCACCCTCCTTCGTCGTACACAACTCATCACCGCCAATCAACTTATAACCACAACATCTCGTGCCATCACTCTACATGGGAATAAGGGGGTGCACAACATTCTACTCTCCGTCCGTCTTGCACAACTCACACCGCAATCAACTTAACACCCACAACATCTCGCCATCACTCTACATTGGGAATAAGTGGTGCACGACATCTACCCTCCTCGGCTTACACCAACCTCATCACCGCCAATCAACTTACACCCACAACTCTCGCCATCAACCTCTACATGGGGAAGAATTTGTCGACACAACATTCTAAACCTCCTCGTCTTACACAACCATCAACCGCATCCACTTCCACCACAACATCTCGGCCATCACCTAGTACATGTAAGAGATGTTGCAACACATCCTCTATCCCCTCGTCCTAAACAACGTCATCACCGAAAATCATCTTACACCACAACATCTCGCCATCACCTCTACACATTTGTAAGACGGTTGTTGCACACATTCTAAACCCTCACATCGTCCTAAACAACACTCATCAACGCCATCAGCTATAAATCCCACAACATCTCGCCATCACCTCTACATGGGGAAGAAGGTGGTGCACAACAGTCTAATCCCCCTCCTTCTGTCTTACACAACTCATCAACCTGCCAATTACAACTTACACCACAACATCTCGCCATCAACTCTTACAGGGGAAAGAAGGTGGTGCACAACATTCTAACGATCCATTCGCACTAAACAACTCATTACTGCCGCCAAGCAATTACAACACCAACAACATCTTCGCGCCTCAACTCGTACATTGGGTAAGAAGCGTAGGTGCACAACATTCTAACAAGTCCTTCGTCCTACACAACTCATCAACTGCCATCACTTACAACAGCACACAACATCTCGCCATCACCTCTAACATGGGAAGAAAGTGTGGTGCACAAAATTCTAACCCTCCTTCGTTCGTCTTACACAACTCATCAGCCGCCAATCAACTTACACCACACACATCTCGGGCCATCACCTATACATGGTCGAAGTAGTTGGTGCACACTCCATTAAACCCTCCTTCGGCCTACACAACTCATCACCGCCAATCAACTTACACCCACAACATCTCGCCATCACCTCTACATGGGGAAGAAGTGGTGCACAACATTCTACCCTCCTTCGTCTTACCAACTCATCACCGCCAATCAACTTACACCCCACATCTCGCCATCACCTCTACATGGGGAAGAAGTTGGTGCACAGACATTCTACCCTCCTTCGTCTTACACAACTCATCACCGATGCCAATCAACTTACACCCCACAACATCTCGCCATCACCTCTACATGGGGAAGAAGTTGGTGCACAATCATTCTATCCCATCCTTCGTCTTACACAACTCATCACCGCAATCAACTTACACCCACAACATCTCGCCATCACCTCTACATGGGGAAAGAAGTGGTGCACACATTCTACCATCCTTCGCATACACAACTCATCACCGCCAATCAAACTTACACCCACAACATCTCGCTCATCACCTCTACATGGGGAGAAAGTTGTGCACAGACATTCTACCCGCCTTCGTCTTACACAACTCATCACCGCCAATCAACTTACACACACCACATCTCGCCATCACCTCTACATGGGGAGAAGGTGGTGCACAACCATTCTACCCTCTTTCGTCTACACAACTCATCACCGCCAATCAACTTACACCACAACATCTCGCCATCACCTCTACTGGGGAAGAAGGTTGTGCACAACATTCTACCCTCTTCGTCCTACACACTCATCACCGCCAATCAACTTACACCCACAACATCTCGCCATCACCTCTACTGGGGAAGAAGGTGTGCACAACATTCTACCCTCCTTCGTCCTACACAACTCATCACCGCCAATCAACTTACAACCCACAACATCTCGCATCACCTCTACTGGGGAAGAAGGTGTGCACAACATTCTACCCTCCTTCGTCCTACACAACTCATCACCGCCAATCAACTTACAACCCACAACATCTCGCATCACCTCTACTGGGGAAGAAGGTGTGCACAACATTCTACCCTCATTCGTCCTACACAACTCATCACCGCCAACCAACTTACACACACAACATCTCGCCATCACCTCTACATGGGAAGAAGGTGGTGCACAACATGCTACCCTCTTCGTCCTACACAACTCATCACCGCCAATCAACTTACACACACAACATCTCGCCATCACCTCTACATGGGGAGAAGGTGGTGCACAACATTCTACCCTCTTCGTCCTACACAACTCATCAACCGCCAATCAACTTACACACACAACATTCGCCGATCACCTCTACATGGGAAGGAAATGTGGTGCACAACATTCTAACCAGCTTGTTCGTCACTACACAACGCATCACCGCCAATCACTTAACACACACAACATCTCGGCCATCACCTCTACATGGGGAAGAAGGTGGGGCACAACATTCTACCCTCTTCGTTCCGACACAACTCATCACCGCCATCAACTTACACACACAAGCATCTCGCGATCACATTCTACATAGGGGAAGAAGGTGGGCACAACATTTCTACCCTCTTTCGTCCGACACCACTCATCACCAGCCAATCAACTTACACACACAACATCTCACAACAGCTCGCCATCACCTCTACATGGGGAAGAAGGTGGTGCACAACATTCTACCCTCTTTCGTCCTACACAACTCATCACCGCCAATCAACTTACACACACAACAATCCGCCATCACCTCTACATGGGGAAGAAGGTGGTGCACAACATTCTACCCTCTTTCGTCCTACACAACTCATCACCGCCAATCAACTTACACACACAACATCTCGCCATCACCTCTACATGGGAAGAAGGTGGTGCACAACATTCTACCCTCTTTCGTCCTACACAACTCATCACCGCCAATCAACTTACACACACAACATCTCGCCATCACCTCTACATGGGGAAGAAGGTGGTGCACAACATTCTACCCTCTTTCGTCCTACACAACTCATCACCGCCAATCAACTTACACACACAACATCTCGCCATCACCTCTACATGGGGAAGAAGGTGGTGCACAACATTCTACCCTCTTTCGTCCTACACAACTCATCACCGCCAACCAACTTACACACACAACATCTCGCCATCACCTCTACATGGGGAAGAAGGTGGTGCACAACATTCTACCCTCTTTCGTCCTACACAACTCATCACCGCCAACCAACTTACACACACAACATCTCGCCATCACCTCTACATGGGGAAGAAGGTGGTGCACAACATTCTACCCTCTTTCGTCCTACACAACTCATCACCGCCAATCAACTTACACACACAACATCTCGCCATCACCTCTACATGGGGAAGAAGGTGGTGCACAACATTCTACCCTCTTTCGTCCTACACAACTCATCACCGCCAACCAACTTACACACACAACATCTCGCCATCACCTCTACATGGGGAAGAAGGTGGTGCACAACATTCTACCCTCTTTCGTCCTACACAACTCATCACCGCCAACTCAACTTACACACACAACATCTCGCCATCACCTCTACATGGGGAAGAAGGTGGTGCACAACATTCTACCCTCTTTCGTCCTACACAACTCATCACCGCCAATCAACTTACACACACAACATCTCGCCATCACCTCTACATGGGGAAGAAGGTGGTGCACAACATTCTACCCTCTTTCGTCCTACACAACTCATCACCGCCAACCAACTTACACACACAACATCTCGCCATCACCTCTACATGGGGAAGAAGGTGGTGCACAACATTCTACCCTCTTTCGTCCTACACAACTCATCACCGCCAATCAACTTACACACACAACATCTCGCCATCACCTCTACATGGGGAAGAAGGTGGTGCACAACATTCTACCCTCTTTCGTCCTACACAACTCATCACCGCCAATCAACTTACACACACAACATCTCGCCATCACCTCTACATGGGGAAGAAGGTGGTGCACAACATTCTACCCTCTTTCGTCCTACACAACTCATCACCGCCAACCAACTTACACACACAACATCTCGCCATCACCTCTACATGGGAAAGAAGGTGGTGCACAACATTCTACCCTCTTTCGTCCTACACAACTCATCACCGCCAATCAACTTACACACACAACATCTCGCCATCACCTCTACATGGGGAAGAAGGTGGTGCACAACATTCTACCCTCTTTCGTCCTACACAACTCATCACCGCCAACCAACTTACACACACAACATCTCGCCATCACCTCTACATGGGGAAGAAGGTGGTGCACAACATTCTACCCTCTTTCGTCCTACACAACTCATCACCGCCAACCAACTTACACACACAACATCTCGCCATCACCTCTACATGGGGAAGAAGGTGGTGCACAACATTCTACCCTCTTTCGTCCTACACAACTCATCACCGCCAATCAACTTACACACACAACATCTCGCCATCACCTCTACATGGGGAAGAAGGTGGTGCACAACATTCTACCCTCTTCGTCCTACACAACTCATCACCGCCAACCAACTTACACACACAACATCTCGCCATCACCTCTACATGGGGAAGAAGGTGGTGCACAACATTCTACCCTCTTTCGTCCTACACAACTCATCACCGCCAATCAACTTACACACACAACATCTCGCCATCACCTCTACATGGGGAAGAAGGTGGTGCACAACATTCTACCCTCTTTCGTCCTACACAACTCATCACCGCCAATCAACTTACACACACAACATCTCGCCATCACCTCTACATGGGGAAGAAGGTGGTGCACAACATTCTACCCTCTTTCGTCCTACACAACTCATCACCGCCAATCAACTTACACACACAACATCTCGCCATCACCTCTACATGGGGAAGAAGGTGGTGCACAACATTCTACCCTCTTTCGTCCTACACAACTCATCACCGCCAATCAACTTACACACACAACATCTCGCCATCACCTCTACATGGGGAAGAAGGTGGTGCACAACATTCTACCCTCTTTCGTCCTACACAACTCATCACCGCCAATCAACTTACACACACAACATCTCGCCATCACCTCTACATGGGGAAGAAGGTGGTGCACAACATTCTACCCTCTTTCGTCCTACACAACTCATCACCGCCAACCAACTTACACACACAACATCTCGCCATCACCTCTACATGGGGAAGAAGGTGGTGCACAACATTCTACCCTCTTTCGTCCTACACAACTCATCACCGCCAATCAACTTACACACACAACATCTCGCCATCACCTCTACATGGGGAAGAAGGTGGTGCACAACATTCTACCCTCTTTCGTCCTACACAACTCATCACCGCCAACCAACTTACACACACAACATCTCGCCATCACCTCTACATGGGGAAGAAGGTGGTGCACAACATTCTACCCTCTTTCGTCCTACACAACTCATCACCGCCAACCACTTACACACACAACATCTCGCCATCACCTCTACATGGGGAAGAAGGTGGTGCACAACATTCTACCCTCTTTCGTCCTACACAACTCATCACCGCCAACCAACTTACACACACAACATCTCGCCATCACCTCTACATGGGGAAGAAGGTGGTGCACAACATTCTACCCTCTTTCGTCCTACACAACTCATCACCGCCAACCAACTTACACACACAACATCTCGCCATCACCTCTACATGGGGAAGAAGGTGGTGCACAACATTCTACCCTCTTTCGTCCTACACAACTCATCACCGCCAATCAACTTACACACACAACATCTCGCCATCACCTCTACATGGGGAAGAAGGTGGTGCACAACATTCTACCCTCTTTCGTCCTACACAACTCATCACCGCCAACCAACTTACACACACAACATCTCGCCATCACCTCTACATGGGGAAGAAGGTGGTGCACAACATTCTACCCTCTTTCGTCCTACACAACTCATCACCGCCAACCAACTTACACACACAACATCTCGCCATCACCTCTACATGGGGAAGAAGGTGGTGCACAACATTCTACCCTCTTTCGTCCTACACAACTCATCACCGCCAACAACTTACACACACAACATCTCGCCATCACCTCTACATGGGGAAGAAGGTGGTGCACAACATTCTACCCTCTTTCGTCCTACACAACTCATCACCGCCAATCAACTTACACACACAACATCTCGCCATCACCTCTACATGGGGAAGAAGGTGGTGCACAACATTCTACCCTCTTTCGTCCTACACAACTCATCACCGCCAATCAACTTACACACACAACATCTCGCCATCACCTCTACATGGGGAAGAAGGTGGTGCACAACATTCTACCCTCTTTCGTCCTACACAACTCATCACCGCCAATCAACTTACACACACAACATCTCGCCATCACCTCTACATGGGGAAGAAGGTGGTGCACAACATTCTACCCTCTTTCGTCCTACCAACTCATCACCGCCAATCAACTTACACACACAACATCTCGCCATCACCTCTACATGGGGAAGAAGGTGGTGCACAACATTCTACCCTCTTTCGTCCTACACAACTCATCACCGCCAATCAACTTACACACACAACATCTCGCCATCACCTCTACATGGGGAAGAAGGTGGTGCACAACATTCTACCCTCTTTCGTCCTACACAACTCATCACCGCCAATCAACTACAACACCACAACATCTCGCCATCACCTCTACATGGGGAAGAAGGTGGTGCACAACATTCTACCCTCTTCGTCCTACACAACTCATCACCGCCAATCAACTTACACCCACAACATCTCGCCATCACCTCTACATGGGGAAGAAGGTGGTGCACAACATTCTACCCTCTTCGTCCTTACACAACTCATCACCGCCAATCAACTTACACCACAACATCTCGCCATCACCTCTACATGGGGAAGAAGTTGGTGCACAACATTCTACCCTCTTCGTCCTTACACAACTCATCACCGCCAATCAACTTACACCACAACATCTCGCCATCACCTCTACATGGGGAAGAAGTGGTGCACAACATTCTACCCTCTTTCGTCCTACACAACTCATCACCGCCAATCAACTTACACCCACAACATCTCGCCATCACCTCTACATGGGGAAGAAGGTGGTGCACAACATTCTACCCTCTTTCGTCCTACACAACTCATCACCGCCAATCAACTTACACACACAACATCTCGCCATCACCTCTACATGGGGAAGAAGGTGGTGCACAACTTCTACCCTCTTTCGTCCTACACAACTCATCACCGCCACCTCAACTTACACACACAACACTCGCCATCACCTCTACATGGGGAAAGAAGGTGGTGCATCAACATTCTATCCACTCGTTCGTCCTACACAACTCATCACCACGCCCCATCACTTACACACACAAACATCTCGCCATCACCCTACATGGGGAAGCAGGTGGGGCACAACATTCTACCCTCCTTGTCCCTACACAACTCTCATCAGCCAATCACACTTACACACACAACATCTCGCCATCACCTCTACATGGGGAAGAAGGTGGTGCACAACATTCTACACTCTTTCGTCTACACCACTCATCACCGCCAATCAACTACACACACACAATCTCGCCATCACCTCTACATGGGGAAGAAGGTGGTGCACACACTTCTACCCTCGTTCGTCCTACACAACTCATCACCGCCAACCACTTACACACAAACATCTCGCCATCACCTCTACATGGGGAAGAAGGTGGTGCACAACATTCTACCCTCTTTCGTCCTACACACTCATCAACGCCAACATCAACTTACACCACACATCTCGCCATCACCTCTACATGGGGAAGAAGGTGGTGCACAACATTCTACCCCTCTTCGGTCCTACACAACTCATCACCGCCAAGCAACATTACACCACAACATCTCGCCATCACCTCTACATGGGAAGAAGGTGGTGCACAACATTCTACCCTCTTCGTCCTACACAACTCATCACCGCCAATCAACGTACACACACAACATCGCACATCACTCTTACATGGAGAAGAAAGTGGTGCACAACATTCTACCCTCCTTCGTCCTACACAACTCATCACCGCAATCAACTTACACCACAACATCTCGCCATCACCTCTACATGGGGAGAGAAGTGGTGCACAACTTCTACCCTCTTTCGTCCTACACAACTCATCAACCAGCCAATCAACTTACACCCATCAACATCTCGCCATCACCTCTACATGGGGAAGAAGGTTGGTGCACAACATTCTACCCTCTTTCGTCCTACACAACTCATGACCGCCAATCAACTTACACATACAAAATCTCGCCATCACCTTTACTTGTGGAAGAAGGTGGTGCACAACATTCTACCTTGTTTCATCTTGCACAACTCATCAGCGCCAATCAACCTACACCCACAACATCTAGGCATCACCTTTACATGGGGAAAGAAGGTGGTGCACAACATTCTACCCTCTTTCGTCCTACACAACTCATCACCGCCAATCCAACTTACACACAACAACATCTCGCCCATCACCTCTACATGGAGAAGAAGGTGGTGCACAACATTCTACCCTCTTTCGTCCTACACAACTCATCACCGCCAATCAACTTAAAACCACAACATCTCGCCATCACCTCTACATGGGGAAGAAGGTTGTGCACAACATTCTACCCTCTTTCGTCCTACACACTCATCACCGCCAATCAACTTACACCCACCACATCTCGCCATCACCTCTACATGGGGAAGAAGGGTGGCACAACATTCGCCATCACCTCTACATGGGGAGAAGGTGGTGCACACATTCTACCCTCCTTCGTCTTACACAACTCATCACCGCCATCAACTTACACCCACAACATCTCGCCATCACCTCTACATGGGGAAGAAGGTGGTGCACAACATTCTACCCTCTTTCGTCCTACACACTCATCACCGCCAATCAACTTACACCCACAACATCTCGCCATCACCTCTACATGGGGAAGAAGTGGTGCACAACATTCTACCCTCTTTCGTCCTACACAACTCATCACCGCCAATCAACTTACACACACACATCTCGCCATCACCTCTACATGGGGAGAAGGTGGTGCACAACATTCGCCATCACCTCTACTGGGGAAGAAGGTTGTGCACAACATTCTACCCTCTTCGTCCTACACAACTCATCACCGCCATCAACTTACACCCACAACATCTCGCCATCAACCTCTACATGGGGAAGAAGTGGTGCACAACATTCGCCATCACCTCTACTGGGGAAGAAGGTGGGCACAACATTCTACCCTCTTTCGTCCTACACAACTCATCACCGCCAACAACTTACACACACAACATCTCGCCATCAACTTACACACACACATCTCGCCATCAACCTCTACATGGGGAAGAAGGTTGTGCACAACATTCTACCCTCTTTCGTCCTACACAATCATCACCGCCAATCAACTTACACCCACAACATCTCGCAATCACCTCTACATGGGGAAGAAGGTGGTGCACAACATTCGCCATCACCTCTACATTGGGAAGAAGGTGGTGCCAACATTCTACCCTCTTTCGTCCTACACAACTCATCACCGCCAATCAACTTACACACACAACATCTCGCCATCACCTCTACATGGGGAAGAAGGTGGTGCACAACATCTACCCTCTTTCGTCTACACAACTCATCACGCCAATCAACTTACACCACAACATCTCGCCATCCCTCTACATGGGGAAGAAGGTGGGCACAACATTCTACCTCTTTCGTCCTACACAACTCATCACCGCCAATCAACTTACACCCACAACATCTCGCCATCACCTCTACATGGGGAAGAAGGTGGTGCACAACATTCTACCCTCCTTCGTCCTACACAACTCATCACCGCCAATCATCTTACACCCACAACATCTCGCCATCACCTCTACATGGGGAAGAAGGTGGTGCACAACATTCTACCCTCCTTCGTCCTACACAACTCATCACCGCCAATCAACTTACACCCACAACATCTCGCCATCACCTCTACATGGGAAGAAGGTGGTGCACACATTCTACCCTCCTTCGTCCTACACAACTCATCACCGCCAATCACTTACACCCACAACATCTCGCCATCACCTCTACATGGGGAAGAAGGTGGTGCACAACATTCTACCCTCTTCGTCCTACACAACTCAATCACCGCCAATCAACTTACACCCACAACATCTCGCCATCACCTCTACATGGGGAAGAAGGTGGTGCACAACATTCTACCCTCCTTTCGTCCTTACACAACTCATCACCGCCAATCAACTTACACCCACAACATCCTCGCCATCACCTTCTTACATGGGGAAGAAGGTTGGTGCACGACATTCTACCTCCTTTCGTCCTACCAACTCATCACCGCCAATCAACTTACACCCACAACATCTCGCCATCACCTCTACATTGGGAAGAAGGTGTGCACAACATTTCTACCCTCCTTCGTCTTACACAACTCATCACCCGCCAATCAACTTACACCCACAACATCTCGCCATCACCTCTACATGCGGAAGAAGGTGGTGCACAACATTCTACCTCCTCCTTCGTCTTACACAACTCATCACCGCCAATCAACTTACACCCACAACATCTCGCCATCACCTCTACAATGGGGAAGAAGGTGGTGCACAACTTCTACCCTCCTTCGTCCTAAACAACTCATCACCGCACAGTCATCTTACACCCACAACATCTCGCCATCACCTCTACATGGGGAAGAAGGTGGTGCACAACATTCTACCCTCTTCGTCCTACACAACTCATCACCGCCAATCAACTTACACCCACAACATCTCGCCATCACCTCTACATGGGAAGAAGGTGGTGCACAACATTCTACCCTCTTTCGTCCTACACAACTCATCACCGCCAATCAACTTACACCCACAACATCTCGCCATCACCTCTACATGGGGAAGAAGGTGGTGCACAACATTCTAACCCTCTTCGTCCTACACAACTCATCACCGCCAATCAACTTACACCCACACATCTCGCCATCACCTCTACATGGGGAAGAAGGTGGTGCACAACATTCTACCTCTTTCGTCCTACACAACTCATCACCGCCAATCAACTTACACCCACAACATCTCGCCATCACCTCTACATGGGGAAGAAGGTGGTGCACAACATTCTACCCTCTTCGTCCTACACAACTCATCACCGCCAATCAACTTACACCCACACATCTCGCCATCACCTCTACATGGGGAAGAAGGTGGTGCACAACATTCTACACCCTCTTTCGTCCTACCAACTCATCACCGCCAATCAACTTACAACCCACAACATCTCGCCATCACTTACATGGGGAAGAAGTGGTGCCACATCCTAAAAACCCGCTTCGTCCGACACAACTCATCACAGCCAATCAACTTACACCCACAACATCTCGCCATCACCTCTACATGGGAAGAAGGTGGTGCACAACATTCTACCCTCTTCGTCCTACCCAATCATCAACCGCAATCAACTTACACCCACAACATCTCGCCATCACCTCTACATGGGGAAGAAGGTGGTGCACAACATTCTACCTTCGTCTTAACAACTCATCACGCAATCAACTTACACCCAACATCTCGCATCACCTACTGGGAAGAGGTGGTGCACAATTCTACCATCCTTCGCTAACAAATCAACGCCATCAACTTACACCCACAACATCTCGCCATCACCTCTACATGGGGAAGAAGGTGGTGCACAACATTCTACCTCTTCGCCTACACAACTCATCACCGCCAATCAACTTACACCACAACATCTCGCCATCACCTCTACATGGGGAAGAAGTGGTGCACAACATTCTACCCTCTTTAGTCCTACACAACTCTCACCGCCAATCAACTTACACCACAACATCTCGCCATCACCTCTACATGGGGAAGAGGTGGTGCACAACATTCTACCCTCTTTCGTCCTACACAACTCATCACCGCCAACCACTTACACACACACATCTCGCCATCCACCTCTACATGGGGAAGAAGGTGGTGCCAACATTCTACCCTCTTTGTCCTACACAACTCATCACCGCCAACCACTTACACACACAACATTCGCCATCACCTCTACAGGGGAAGAAGGTGTGCACAACATTCTACCCTCTTTGTCCTACACAACTCATCACCGCCATCAACTTACACCCACAACATCTCGCCATCACCTCTACATGGGGAAGAAGGTTGTGCACAACATTCTACCCTCTTTCGTCCTACACAACTCATCACCGCCAATCAACTTACACCCACAACATCTCGCCATCACCTCTACATGGGGAAGAAGGTGGTGCACAACATTCTACCCTCTTTCGTCCTACACAACTCATCACCGCAATCAACTTACACCCACAACATCTCGCCATCACCTCTACATGGGGAAGAAGGTGGTGCACAACATTCTACCCTCTTTCGTCCTACACAACTCATCACCGCCAATCAACTTACACCCACAACATCTCGCCATCACCTCTACATGGGGAAGAAGGTGGTGCACAACATTCTACCCTCTTTCGTCCTACACAACTCATCACCGCCAATCAACTTACACCCACAACATCTCGCCATCACCTCTACATGGGGAAGAAGGTGGTGCACAACATTCTACCCTCTTTCGTCCTACACAACTCATCACCGCCAATCAACTTACCACCCACAACATCTCGCCATCACCTCTACATGGGGAAGAAGGTGGTGCACAACATTCTACCCTCTTTCGTCCTACACAACTCATCACCGCCAATCAACTTACACCCACAACATCTCGCCATCACCTCTACATTGGGGAAGAAGGTGGTGCACAACATTCTACCTCTCTTCGTCCTACACAACTCATCACCGCCAATCAACTTACACCCACAACATCTCGCCATCACCTTACATGGGGAAGAAGGTGGTGCACAACATTCTACCCTCTTTCGTCTACACAACTCATCCCCGCCAATCAACTTACACCCACAACATCTCGCCATCACCTCTACATGGGGAAGAAGGTGGTGCACAACATTCTACCCTCCTTCGTCCTACACAACTCATCACCGCAATCAACTTACACCCACAACATCTCGCCATCACTCTACATGGGAAGAAGGTGGTGCACAACATTCTACCCTCCTTCGTCCTACACAACTCATCACCGCCAATCAACTTACACCCACAACATCTCGCCATCACTCTACATGGGGAAGAAGGTGGTGCACAACATTTACCCTCTCTTCGTCCTACACAACTCATCACCGCCAATCAAACTTACACCCACAACATCTCGCCATCACCTCTACATGGGGAAGAAGGTGGTGCACAACATTCTACCCTCTTTCGTCCTACCAACTCATCACCGCCAACAACTTACACACACAACATCTCGCATCACCTCTACATGGGGAAGAGGTGGTGCACAACATTCTACCCTCCTTCGTCCTACACAACTCATCACCGCCAATCAACTTACACCCACAACATCTCGCCATCAACTTACACCACAACATCTCGCCATCAACCTCTACATGGGGAAGAAGGTGTGCACAACATTCTACCCTCCTTCGTCTTACACAACTCATCACCGCCAATCAACTTACACCCACAACATCTCGCCATCACCTCTACATGGGGAAGAAGGTGGGCACAACATTCTACCCTCTTCGTCCTACACAATCATCACCGCCAATCAACTTACACCACAACATCTCGCCTCACCTCTACATGGGGAAAAGGTGGTGCACAACTTCTACCCTCTTTCGTCTACACAACTCATCACCGCCAACCAACTTACACACACAACATCTCGCCTCACCTCTACATGGGGAAGAAGGTGGTGCACAACATTCTATCCTCTTTCGTCCTACACAACTATCACCGCCAATCAACTTCACCCACAACATCTCGCCATCACCTCTACATGGGGAAGAAGGCTGGTGCACAACATTCTACCTTCTTTCGTCTACACAAATCATTCCACCTGCCAATCAACTTACACCCACAACATCTCGCCATCACCTCTACATGGGGAAGAAGGTGGTGCACAACATTCTCCCCTCTTTCGTCCTACACAACTCATCACCGCCAATCAAACTTACACCCACAACATCTCGCCATCACCTCTACATGGGGAAGAGGTGGTGCACAACATTCTACCCTCTTTCGTCCTACACAACTCATCACCGCCAATCAAATTACACCCACAACATCTCGCCATCACCTCTACATGGCGAAGAAGGTGGTGCACAACATTCTACCTCTCTTCGTCCTACACACTCATCACCGCCAATCAACTTACACCCACAACATCTCGCCATCACCTCTACATGGGGAAGAAGGTGGTGCACAACATTCTACCCTCTTTCGTCTACACAACTCATCACCGCAATCAACTTACACACACAACATATCGCCATCACCTCTACATGGGGAAGAAGGTGGTGCACAACATTCTACCCTCTTCGTCCTACACACTCATCACCGCCAACAACTTACACACACAACATCTCGCCATCACTCTACATGGGGAAGAAGGTGGTGCACAACTTCTACCCTCTTTCGTCCTACACACTCATCACCGCCACCAACTTACACACACAACATCTCGCCACACCTCTACATGGGGAAGAAGGTGGTGCACAACATTCTACCCTCTTTCGTCCTACACAATCATCACCGCCAATCACTTACACCCACAACATCTCGCCATCACCTCTACATGGGGAAGAAGGTGGTGCACAACATTCTACCCTCTTTCGTCCTACACAACTCATCACCGCCAATCAACTTACACCCACAACATCTCGCCATCACCTTACATGGGGAAGAAGGTGGTGCACAACATTTACCCTCTTTCGTCCTACACAACTCATCACCGCCAATCAACTTACAACCACAACATCTCGCCATCACCTCTACATGGGGAAGAAGGTGGTGCACAACATTCTACCCTCTTTCGTCCTACACAACTCATCACCGCCAATCAACTTACACCCACAACATCTCGCCATCACCTCTACATGGGGAAGAAGGTGGTGCACAACATTCTACCCTTTTTCGTCCTACACAACTCATCACCGCCAATCAACTTACACCCCACAACATCTCGCCATCACCTCTTACATGGGGAAGAAGGTGGTGCACAAATTCTACCCTCCTTTCGTCCTACACAACTCATCACCGCCAATCAACTTTACACCACAACATCTCGCCTATCACCTCTACATGGGGAAGAATGTGGCTGCACAACATTCTACCCTCCTGTCTCTACACAACTCATCACCGCCAATCAACTTACACCCACAACATCTCGCCATCACCTCTACATGGGGACGAAGGTGGTGCACACCATTCTACCTACTTTCGTCCTACACAATCATCACCGCCAATCAACTTACACCCACAACATCTCGCCATCACCTCTACATGGGGAAGAAGGTGGTGCACAACATTCTACCCTCTTTCGTCCTACACAACTCATCACCGCCAATCAACTTACACACACAACATCTCGCCATCACCTCTACATGGGGAAGAAGGTGGTGCACAACATTCTACCCTCTTTGTCCTACACAACTCATCACCGCCAATCAACTTACACCCACAACATCTCGCCATCAACCTCTACATGGGGAAGAAGGTGGTGCAACAACATTCTACCCTCTTTCGTCTACACAACTCATCACCGCCAATCAACTTACACCACACATCTCGCCATCACCTCTACATGGGGAAGAAGGTTGTGCACAACATTCTACCCTCTTTCGTCCTACACAACTCATCACCGCCAATCAACTTACACACACACATCTCGCCATCACCTCTACATGGGGAAGAAGGTGGTGCACAACATTCTAACCCTCTTTCGTCCTACACAACTCATCACCGCCAATCAACTTACACCCACAACATCTCGCCATCACCTCTACATGGGGAAGAAGGTGGTGCACAACATTCTACCCTCCTTCGTCTTACACAACTCATCACCGCCAATCAACTTACACCCACAACATCTCGCCATCAACTCTACATGGGGAAGAAGGTGGTGCACAACATTCTACCCTCCTTCGTCCTACACAACTCATCACCGCCAATCAACTTACACCCACAACATCTCGCATCACCTCTACATGGGGAAGAAGGTGGTGCACAACATTCTACCCTCCTTCGTCTTACACAACTCATCACCGCCAATCAACTTACACACACAACATCTCGCCATCACCTCTACATGGGGAGAAGGTGGTGCACAACATTCTACCCTCCTTCGTCTTACACAACTCATCACCGCCAATCAACTTACACCCACAACATCTCGCCATCACTCTACATGGGGAAGAAGGTGGTGCACAACATTCTACCCTCCTTCGTCCTACACAACTCATCACCGCCAATCAACTTACACCCACAACATCTCGCCATCAACTCTACATGGGGAAGAAGGTGGTGCACAACATTCTACCCTCCTTCGTCTTACACAACTCATCACCGCCAATCAACTTACACCCACAACATCTCGCATCACCTCTACATGGGGAAGAAGGTGGTGCACAACATTCTACCCTCCTTCGTCTTACACAACTCATCACCGCCAATCAACTTACACCCACAACATCTCGCCATCAACCTCTACATGGGGAAGAAGGTGGTGCACAACATTCTACCCTCCTTCGTCTTACACAACTCATCACCGCCAATCAACTTACACCCACAACATCTCGCAATCACCTCTACATGGGGAAGAAGGTGGTGCACAACATTCTACCCTCCTTCGTCTTACACAACTCATCACCGCCAATCAACTTACACCCACAACATCTCGCAATCACCTCTACATGGGGAAGAAGGTGGTGCACAACATTCTACCCT
>JALJAT010000369.1:0-18323 GCA_034768735.1 Schistosoma mekongi | reverse complement strand
TCCAAATTTACCATGTCTTCCCACATTATTTTTTACCTAAATAACACATTTTTTCACCCTATGTACCCACTACTTTTTTAAACTTACACATTTCTCTTACAAAATCAACCAATTATAATAACCCCTAAAGCAACAAGAAACATAAGAGCTAACTACACTAAACCAATAAGGATATACCCTATAAGGAATAAGGAACTAGTACACTAAACCAATAAGACTATACCCTATACGGGAATAAGGAACAACTACACTAAACAATAAGGACTATTACCCTATAAGGGATAAGGAACTAAGTACACTAAACCATAAGGACTATACCCTTAAGGGAATAAGGACTAACCCTATAAGGGAATAAGGAATAACTACACTAAACCATAAGGACTATACCCGATAAGGGGAATAAGGAATAAGTACACTAAACAATAAGGACTATACCCTATACGGGAATAAGGAACTAACTACACTAAACAATAAGGACTATAACCTATAAGGGAATAGGAACTAACTACACTAACCAATAAGGACGATACCCTATAAGGAATAAGGAACTAATACACTAAACCAATAAGGATATACCCTATAAGGGAATAGGAACTAACTACACAAACCAATAAGGACTAGACCCTATAAGGGAATAAGGAACTAAGTACACTAACCAATAAGGACTAACTACACTAAACCATAAGGACTATACCCTATACGGGAATAAGGAACTACTACACTAAACCATAAGGACTATACCATATAAGGGAATAAGGAATAACTACACTAAACCACTAAGGACTATACCCTTAAGGGAATAAGGAACTAACACACTAAACCAATAAGGAATATACCCTATAAGGGAATAAGGAATAACTACACTAAACAATAAGGACTATACCCGATAAGGGGAATAAGGAATAAGTACACTAAACCAATAAGGACTTACCCTATAAGGGACTAAGGAACTAACTACACAAACCAATAAGGAATATACCCTATAAGGAATAAGGAACTAACTACACTAAACAATAAGGACTATAACCTATAAGGGATAAGGAACTAAGTACACTAACCAATAAGGACTTACCCTATAAGGGAATAAGGAACTAACTACACAAACCAATAAGGACATACCCTATAAGGGATAAGGAACTAAGTACACTAACCAATAAGGACTATACACTATAAGGGAATAAGGAATAAGTACACTAAACAATAAGGACTATTACCCTATAAGGGAATAAGAACTAACTACACAAACCAATAAGGAATATACCCTATAAGGAATAAGGAACTAAGTACACTAAACCAATAGGACTATACCCTATAGGGAATAAGGAACTAATACACTAAACCAATAGGACTATACCCTTAAGGGAATAAGGAATAAGTACACTAAACAATAAGGACTATACCTATAAGGGAATAAGGACTAACCCTATAAGGGATAAGGAACTAAGTACACTAAACCAATAAGGATATACCCTATAAGGAATAAGGAACTACTACACTAAACCATAAGGACTATACACTATAAGGGAATAGGAACTAACTACATAAACCAATAAGGACTATACCCTATACGGGAATAAGGAACAACTACACTAAACCATAAGGACTATACCTAAAGGAAATAAGAAAACTAACTACACTAAACCATCAGGACTAGACCCTATAAGGGAAATAAGGAACTAACTACACTAAACCAATAAGGACTATACCCTATACGGGAATAAGGAACTAACTACCTCTAAACCAATAAGACTATACCCTCTAAGGGAATAAGGAAACTAAGTACACTAAACCCATAAGATTATAACCCTATAAGGGAATAAGGAATAAGTACACTAAACCAATAAGGACTATACCCTATAGGGATAAGGACTAACTACACTAACCCATAAGGACTAACCCTATAGGGATAAGAACTAACTACACTAAACCATAAGGACTATACCCGTAAGAATGCACAAGGAACTAACTACACTAAACCAATAAGGACAAATACCACTATAAGGGATAAGGAACTACTACACTAACAATAATGACTATGCCTAAAGGATAAGGAACTAACTACACTAAAGACCAATAAGTGCTATACCCTATAAGGGAATAGGAACTAACTAAATAAAACAATATGACTATACCCTATAGTAATAAGGACTAAATACACTAAACCATAAGTCTATACCTATAAGGAATAAGTGAATAACTCACTAAACCAATAATGATATACCCTATAAGGGAATAAGGAACAAACTACCACTAACCATAAGGACTATACCCTATAAGGGAATCATAACTAACTACACTAAACCAATAAGGACTATACCCTATAATGCTCGGAACTACTACATAACCATAAGACTAACCCTATAAGGGAATAGACTAACTACCTAAACCACTAGACTATACCCGATCAGGGAATAAGAACAACTAACTAACAAATAGGACTATACCCTATAAGGAATAAGGAACTAACCTACACTACACTAACCAATAAGGACTATACCCTATAAGGGAATAAGGAACTAAGTACACTAAACCAATAAGGACTATACCCTATAAGGGAATAAGGAACTAAGTACACTAAACCAATAAGGACTATACCCTATAAGGGAATAAGGAACTAAGTACACTAAACCAATAAGGACTATACCCTATAAGGGAATAAGGAACTAAGTACACTAAACCAATAAGGACTATACCCTATAAGGGAATAAGGAACTAAGTACACTAAACCAATAAGGACTATACCCTATAAGGGAATAAGGAACTAAGTACACTAAACTAGTCTTAATATTACCAGTAATACCAAAAGTGAACACACAAAATTAATTATGAAAAATTTAACTTCAAATTAAATCAGCAAAACACCTTACTCACCCATAAATTATTTAACCTTACATCATTATAACTTCCATATTATATATATGAATAAAATAGACCCTTTTTAAAGTTACCCTTTTATCACTCTAATAACTCTAACCTAAACTGACCTGTAATCCCATTAATTGATTTTCCCCCTAACTAATATATTTTACCCTATCTATCCACTTATTTGTGACAATAACTACTAAATCTATAAATCTTACAATACTACCCCCTTACAAAATTCTCTAAAACTAACAAACACCTCCAAATTTACCATGTCTTCCCACATTATTTTTTACCTAAATAACACATTTTTTCACCCTATGTACCCACTACTTTTTTAAACTTACACATTTCTCTTACAAAATCAACCAATTATAATAACCCCTAAAGCAACAAGAAACATAAGAGCTAACTACACTAAACCAATAAGGACTATACCCTATAAGGGAATAAGGAACTAACTACACTAAACCAATAAGGACTATACCCTATAAGGGAATAAGGAACTAACTACACTAAACCAATAAGGACTATACCCTATAAGGGAATAAGGAACTAACTACACTAAACCAATAAGGACTATACCCTATAAGGGAATAAGGAACTAACTACACTAAACCAATAAGGACTATACCCTATAAGGGAATAAGGAACTAACTACACTAAACCAATAAGGACTATACCCTATAAGGGAATAAGGAACTAACTACACTAAACCAATAAGGACTATACCCTATAAGGGAATAAGGAACTAACTACACTAAACCAATAAGGACTATACCCTATAAGGGAATAAGGAACTAACTACACTAAACCAATAAGGACTATACCCTATAAGGGAATAAGGAACTAACTACACTAAACCAATAAGGACTATACCCTATAAGGGAATAAGGAACTAACTACACTAAACCAATAAGGACTATACCCTATAAGGGAATAAGGAACTAACTACACTAAACCAATAAGGACTATACCCTATAAGGGAATAAGGAACTAACTACACTAAACCAATAAGGACTATACCCTATAAGGGAATAAGGAACTAACTACACTAAACCCAATAAGGACTATACCCTATAAGGGAATAAGGAACTAACTACACTAAACCAATAAGGACTATACCCTATAAGGGAATAAGGAACTAACTACACTAAACCAATAAGGACTATACCCTATAAGGGAATAAGGAACTAACTACACTAAACCAATAAGGACTATACCCTATAAGGGAATAAGGAACTAACTACACTAAACCAATAAGGACTATACCCTATAAGGGAATAAGGAACTAAGTACACTAAACTAACTATTAAATCTATTGATTTATAACAAAAATAATAACATAATAATAATGAACCAAACTCCATATATCAACTTCTTTATAATAAAACATCTCACCAACAAATTCCTCTTTCGACTAGAAAACCTCTATCTAGAAATTTACAATTTCCCGTATTCAAACTTATACTAAGCCGATTCCAAACTTTTTATATCTCTAAACTGACCTGTAATCCCATTAATTGATTTTCCCCCTAACTAATATATTTTACCCTATCTATCCACTTATTTGTGACAATAACTACTAAATCTATAAATCTTACAATACTACCCCCTTACAAAATTCTCTAAAACTAACAAACACCTCCAAATTTACCATGTCTTCCCACATTATTTTTTACCTAAATAACACATTTTTTCACCCTATGTACCCACTACTTTTTTAAACTTACACATTTCTCTTACAAAATCAACCAATTATAATAACCCCTAAAGCAACAAGAAACATAAGAGCTAACTACACTAAACCAATAAGGACTATACCCTATAAGGGAATAAGGAACTAACTACACTAAACCAATAAGGACTATACCCTATAAGGGAATAAGGAACTAACTACACTAAACCAATAAGGACTATACCCTATAAGGGAATAAGGAACTAACTACACTAAACCAATAAGGACTATACCCTATAAGGGAATAAGGAACTAAGTACACTAAACCAATAAGGACTATACCCTATAGGGAATAAGGAACTAAGTACACTAAACCAATAAGGACTATACCCTATAAGGGAATAAGGAACTAAGTACACTAAACCAATAAGGACTATACCCTATAAGGGAATAAGGAACTAAGTACACTAAACTAGTCTTAATATTACCAGTAATACCAAAAGTGAACACACAAAATTAATTATGAAAAATTTAACTTCAAATTAAATCAGCAAAACACCTTACTCACCCATAAATTATTTAACCTTACATCATTATAACTTCCATATTATATATATGAATAAAATAGACCCTTTTTAAAGTTACCCTTTTATCACTCTAATAACTCTAACCTAAACTGACCTGTAATCCCATTAATTGATTTTCCCCCTAACTAATATATTTTACCCTATCTATCCACTTATTTGTGACAATAACTACTAAATCTATAAATCTTACAATACTACCCCCTTACAAAATTCTCTAAAACTAACAAACACCTCCAAATTTACCATGTCTTCCCACATTATTTTTTACCTAAATAACACATTTTTTCACCCTATGTACCCACTACTTTTTTAAACTTACACATTTCTCTTACAAAATCAACCAATTATAATAACCCCTAAAGCAACAAGAAACATAAGAGCTAACTACACTAAACCAATAAGGACTATACCTTATAATAAAACACAAATATTACTAAATCTATAGGAGAACATTATATTCATAATTGAATCCTAAATACAACCCATCAAATCTGGCATCCTACATCTAAACATTCTACACTCACCAAAAGTATCTCATATAAACAACATAAAGTATAACTTAACGACTATACTCTCTCACACTTCTAACCATCAATTTAACCATAATCATACCAAAAACTAGCATCATACAATAAAAAACATAAACAACTGACTCATAATCTCTACACAAATAATAACTATATTCAACCAAACACACACCAAAAAATCTATAATCTAAAAAAAAAAAACAAAAAAAAAAAAAAAAAAAAAAAAAAAAAAAAAAAAAAAACCAACAAAAAAGAAATATAACTAAATCTCAAATTAGATATACCAGATTTAGGCAACATCATTCTTACATAAACAAACAATATATAAACACCACCAAAATAAACTAAAATAAATAATAAAAAATATCACCTAAAACCTGTAGAATAAAATATAACCACCCCAACACTTAATGATCTAATAACTATCAAAAATACACGAGACAATGATCTACTACAAAAAGTAAATCCATACAAACAAATAAAATAAACTATACAAAATAACGTAACAACCACTTATCAAAAAATATATCACTTCTTCTTAACTGTCTTAGGTACATTAGCAACCTTATCAGCAAAAACACTACTGTCTACAATCTCTGCTACTATTGGCATATATCTATGACCAGCACCACACAACTCAGTACAATATCCAACAAAAACACCATATCGATCAAACTTCTTTACAATTCTATTAATTCGACCGGGAATAGCATCAATCTTTATACCTAAATCAGGAATAGAAAATGAATGTATTACATCTTTAGATGTAACTAAAAGAATATATGAAATCCCTCGTCCTAATCGTAATGGCTTTTTAACTCCTTTAATTAAATCTGTCATAAATGAATCATATATTAAACCATTAGAATATTCATAAGTCCAATATCATTGATGACCTACTATCTTCACAGGCTCTTTCATAACCCTAACCTTTCTACAAACCAAATAATTTATATTTAAAAAACACAATACTATAACCATTAATGTTGGTATAAGAGTTCATATAAACTCTAAAAAAGGACTCTCTCTAGGCAACACCACTTTCATTTTACGAGATACATATATTTGATAACACATAACTATCATACACCATAATGGAATAAAACAACATAAAAACAACACATATTGAACTAAATTATAATAAACTAAAACTTTATAAATTCCTTGATTCATTTTATAAATTCTAGCACCTGATTCTTCAAGCACTACCATGTTACGACTTAACTCAATTACACATCGAGATTGTCGGGCGATGTGTACCCAAACTATTTCAACCTTCGAAGTGACATACTATTACACTCCTACTTCCGAGTCCCAAAACAAAAATACTATTAAGTATTTAAACTTTTAATTGTAACGCACAATAACCTATACCATAAGCAGCATATAGACCTGCCTTAAATTAATTAATATTTACCCACTTATTACCTCTAAGCGTGAATATACAAACGGATATACACTAACATTAGGTATAGTAAAATAGTAAGCGGATCATCTCTTTAATAAGCACCTTCCCCCGGAAGAATTTAGTTTGCTGCCAAACCCTTTCAGTTTCTAACCGTGGACAAAAATTTCTTCAACCTAATAAAGGGGTATCTAATCCCTATTTTTAAACTGGAGCTTTATATTATTATTGAAATAATTTCCAATTGAAACCTATTTTACTAACAAATTTCATCTAAAATTCAATAAAAGTTTTAACCAAAAAAGAAATAAGAAGAATTACAGTATAACCGCGGCTGCTGGCACTGTGCTTCCGCCCCTTCTATCACTTAACAACCATCACTAAATTTCTTTATAAAAGACAGATCTCACTACTACAATCATCTCAAATTTATATATTTGAGAAAAAGCACAAATATAACTAACGTATATAGCATCATTAAGTCTATTTCTATATTCCAACCAGGGTTAAATTGTAAAAAATACGAGTAATAATCATACTTTATATACTTTTGCAGAGTACACATATAACGTATTCCAACCACCAATATAAACAACTTACACTATAATATTCCTTTCGTACTAACTAAAATCACATATAGATAAGAACCGACCTGGCTTTCACCGGTCTTAACTCAACTCATAAAAGATTCAATGGTCGAACAGACCACCTTTCATAGCTTCTACTCCATGAAGGTATCTCTAAGCCAACATCGAGGTAGTAACAAGTCGATCAATATGGCCTCTCACAACTCTTTACTCAGTTATCCCCAAGGTAACTTTAACCTTTATCTTCTGTATAAGGATCTAAAAATAAATGAAAAATATACATTTACCCCAAACAAAATCAATCTATAATCCAAGATCTTGGGGTCTTTCCGTCTTATATTATCACAGCGAGTTCCTCATCACTAAACCAATTTCAGAAATAGTCATCATTTAAGCACCCTATTTCATTAAACCATTCACAAGCCACTAATTAAGAAGCGATATATTATGCTACCTTAGCACAGAAAATCTGCGACCATTTATTCCAACAGTGGGCAGGCCATACTATTTAAACCTAACAAATAGCAATGTTTTTGATAAACAGTTGAACAGGACTAAAGAATAAAAACAAACTATTAGACCAAACATAAACCTACTTATTCCTTCATTCTTATACAACCAATTATCAATACAGCCAATAACCATAAGAACCTATATCAAAAAATATGCCAAGTAAATAACTAATTAAACCTAGGACAATCTTAATCCAAGACACACATACTAAAATAAATACTATCTCTATACATAAAAATAAACACAATCAATTCCTATTTATAGATTTCATTAAGCCATAAACCAGATATTAGACTATACGAATTATTTATCACACTCCTCAATGATTTCTACTAATATTTACACAATAACTGATAACTAACCCAAATTATTAAGAATCAATGAAAATCATAAGCCTTTCGGGCATTAGAAATAATCTATACTCCTCAAAGAATCATGATGCAAAAGGTACTTTATATAATGCCATAAATATTATAACAGACTCTAATCTTCTTAATGAAAATAAGATACATCACTCTATCAATGCTTTACAAAAGCATCATTTTACTCTTAAACTATATTATCTAAATCACAACTCATTATAGCAATCCATAAACATAATAATTACTTATTCCCCCAAGTTCAATACTTACCATTAACCATATACCCAATATGTCTCGGAACTGGAATAGTAACAACTTTACATATACAACTACCAGGACCTCATAATCCTAAAATACGATTAAACACCCTTAACGATTCTCAGATTATAAACATAAAAACCATTGATCTAGTAACCGACAAAATACCACCAATTGTACTAAAAACTTTAACCACATAAAACTCAGGATCATAACATCTTACTCGACGAGGCAAACCATGCATACCTAAATAATGCATAGGAAAAAAACATAAATTAAAACCAACCATCGATAACAATCAATGACCCTGTAATAAATACTTTTTTAACGAACAACCAATTATAAAAGGTCATCACCATAAAATCATTATAATTAAACTCCTATATGAACCTAACGATAAAACATAATGAAAATGAGCCACAACAAATCAAGTATCATGAAATAACCTATCCAAAGACGAAGCAGATAAAACTATACCAGTAACTCCACCCACCGTAAATAAAAATATAAAACCAACAATTCATCAAACTACAGGATCAATAACCCGTAACCCACAACCACTCAACATATATAATCAAGAAAACACCTTAATACCAGTAGGTATACCTATTATCATAGTAACAGAACTAAAAAAAATTGCAGTCTTCACATCCATACCAACCATAAACATATGATGAGCTCAAACTACTCTACCCAAACACACTATAGAACCCATAGCACACACTAAACCATAATAACCAAACAAAGAATTATTTTTACTCAAAGTCATACATATATGACTCACTATTCCAAAACCAGGCAAAATTAAAACATAAACCTCAGGATGACCAAAAAATCAAAATAAATGTTGAAATAACACAGGATCACCACCACCGGCTGGCTCAAAAAAAGCAGTACCAAATTTACGATCAAACAATAACATAGTTATCCCAGCAGCAAGTACAGGCAATGATATTAACAAAAGTATAGAAGTAAAAAAATAAGATCAACTTATAACTGAAGAACAAGAATTTAAACGTATCATTATTGTAGTTATAAATTTCACAGAACCTATCAAACTAGAAATACCAGCAAGATGTAAAGAAAACATTAAATAATCTACACCTACACCAGACGTAGCTTGAGAAGACAACGGAGGATAAAAAGTTCAACCAACACCGGAACCATAATATAAACTTAACTCCATATAAAAAATAGAAGGAACCATTACTCAAACACTAAAAGAATTTAAACGAGGCAAAGCTAAATCATCTAAACACAAAAAAAAAAAAAAAAATCATAGCTATACCATGATTAGTTATTAAATAATTATAAATCTCACAAGGAATTAATTTATAATACGGATCACAAAATTTTAAACGTATTAACATCCTAAGACCTAAACCTATAAATCCACCCCATATACCCATAATCATATAAATTATCCCTATTCGCTTATGATCTAAAGAAACAAACCAAATAACCAAATCCTTATTATTCTCTAACTTTAATTGATCCTCTAACCACCAACGAAAACGATACATTAAATAAATTAAACTATACAAAATCTTTAAATACAACTCATATAAATTTTTACGTCAACTCATATCAAAGAAAGTAGTAGAATCAAATCTACAAATTATTCGTTAGCAGCGATAATATATTTTACTTCCAACATAACATAATATCATAGCGACAGAGCTAAAGCTCATCTTCTGTGTGTAAAACAAACATTTTAACTTAAAATATCACGCTAACAACATAATCATATTTAACAACCTAATACAATCAACTAAAGATCCTTACACTGAACCACCTTCTGTTTTGAAAACAAACAGTCAAATTAACCTATTTAGCTAAATTATAACCTACAAATACTATTCATACCATTTTATATATCCATAATAAACCTCCAATATATACCTAACAATAACTAACAATATAAACACCAAATAACATATAAAACTTTTAAACCAAACACCATCAAAAGCAACTTTCAACAACAAAGACACCTCTAAATCAAATATAACAAAAAAAACTAAAAGTTTCAAATAAGAAAAACTAAAAAATTTCTCACTAAACCCATGAGACATAAAACCACACTCAAAAGAACTAATTCAACTATCTAAACCAACATCTCTATCTTCACCCTTATAACCCCAAACATATAATTTATACAAACAAACAACCAACCTCAAAAAAAAAAAAATCATAGCTATACCATGATTAGTTATTAAATAATTATAAATCTCACAAGGAATTAATTTATAATACGGATCACAAAATTTTAAACGTATTAACATCCTAAGACCTAAACCTATAAATCCACCCCATATACCCATAATCATATAAATTATCCCTATTCGCTTATGATCTAAAGAAACAAACCAAATAACCAAATCCTTATTATTCTCTAACTTAATTGATCCTCTAACCACCAACGAAAACGATACATTAAATAAATTAAACTATACAAAATCTTTAAATACAACTCATATAAATTTTTACGTCAACTCATATCAAAGAAAGTAGTAGAATCAAATCTACAAATTATTCGTTAGCAGCGATAATATATTTTACTTCCAACATAACATAATATCATAGCGACAGAGCTAAAGCTCATCTTCTGTGTGTAAAACAAACATTTTAACTTAAAATATCACGCTAACAACATAATCATATTTAACAACCTAATACAATCAACTAAAGATCCTTACACTGAACCACCTTCTGTTTTGAAAACAAACAGTCAAATTAACCTATTTAGCTAAATTATAACCTACAAATACTATTCATACCATTTTATATATCCATAATAAACCTCCAATATATACCTAACAATAACTAACAATATAAACACCAAATAACATATAAAACTTTTAAACCAAACACCATCAAAAGCAACTTTCAACAACAAAGACACCTCTAAATCAAATATAACAAAAAAAACTAAAAGTTTCAAATAAGAAAAACTAAAAAATTTCTCACTAAACCCATGAGACATAAAACCACACTCAAAAGAACTAATTCAACTATCTAAACCAACATCTCTATCTTCACCCTTATAACCCCAAACATATAATTTATACAAACAAACAACCAACCTCAAAAAAAAAACAACAAAAAAAAAAAAAAAAAAAACAAATACATATTCCTACGGAGTTCATTTATCCAAACATCACAAGATTAAGAGTCTTATACTTTATTATTTAAGATATCCGCAGAACAAATCAACCTAATAATATGATCAATACCGAGGAAAAATATTTTTCTTACATTTTACTATATCGGAGTAACCTGCTTAGCAGCCCTCTCGGCTATAAAAAATAAATCACTAACCAATAAACTCAGATAGTTTGATTAAATCAAATCCTTAAACACCCAAAATTTATATTCTTAATGAAATACTATCTGAAATATAAACATAATAATATATCGTCTACGGAGCACCAGCCCACCTCAAGGTTAACAGCCTCACAATCTTTATATTAATCCACATAAACATTAACTTCAACTTCCATAATTTTAACTTAAATAATTAATCCAAAACAACACACTACATATAATAAAGAAACTACTAAACCATACTTTCAAACTAAAACTACATAATAATCATAACGAACACGTGGAAAAGTACCACGCGCTCAAATAAATAAAAATAAGTGAAATAAAATCAATCTAATCATACTTCCTCAAATATTACAGACGTTAACCACCTAACTATATAAATCATTACACTCTCACAAGCATAAATTGTCATAAAAGGAATACCGCTGTACTCTGTATTTAAACCACTAACCAACTCACTTTCAGACTCACCATAATCAAATGGAACACGATTACTCTCTCTAAACATTGAAACAACTCAAACAATATAATTTAACGGAGTTATAAATGACATCAAACAAATATTCATTTTTCCATAATCACCAAGCAACATACCAAAATTAACAACACACACATAAAAATCATTTCATATCTTACCCTAGAAAACGCAATACGAACAGCACTCAACAATCTATACTTTTTTCAAGAAGCCCAACCTAACATCAACAATCCATAACTTATAAAAGTAAAAACTATTAAAATATAAAGCATCATAAACTTATAATAAACATTACTAAAACTACAACTATAAATATATATACCCATACAAGAACAAAAAAATAACATAAAACAACCTAATCAACCAAATCAACTATGAACTACATATCCATTAATCTTAATCTTAACAACTAACTTCATAAAATCAGCAAAACTTTGTAATAAACCAGCCAATCCAACCTTTTTTGGACCCTTACGCAACTGTATATATCTAAGAACCTTACGCTCACATAAAATAAAAAATGCTACTAATAAAAGAACCAATAATAAACCTTCTAAACCAACAAGTAAACTCCATATAATACTCTTCATTCCCAACGTATTATTCATATAACGAATATCTAAAACTTGACAAGTTTCAATTCTACTAACTTAAACTAAACACGTATAAATTATAATACCACTGCAAAACTCTAACAATAGAAATTCATATTTCACCAACTATTTGCAGAATAGACATTCTCTTAAATTAAAATATATTGTTAAAAAAAAATTAAAACAACACATTACAATTATATCAAACACTCTTAGGAACAATGGACCTAACTATTCACTTAAATAAATAAAACTGCTCTAAAAAACTATACAATACCCATAACAATAAAAACACTAAATCTAATCCAATTAACAAATACCTAACATAAATCTTATAATAAAGAGCAAACCTTAAAGGAATAGCTAATAACCAAACTATATATCCAAATAACCTACCACTAGAACTTCCTAAATAATAAATAACGCCCGACCTTCAAATAAAATAAACCAAATACAACATTAACAATCTTAAAAAAGACGAAACAATACTTAAACAAAATATAACTTTACTAGAAGCTAACATCATGTGACATCATAATATAAACCAATTACCATTATAAACCCAAATTAATAACCCACAAAAAACAATACCAATACCAGTTAATCCAACTACAATTCTACTATTATAATTTTAATAAAATAACACACGTATAACATTGATACCTTTAAAATACTAGACACACACCAACAAACTATTCAACTCTTTCTCCCTTTAAAAACCTGATAAACCCAAAAAATAAAAGGAAAAACACCAAACTTTAAAAAAAACCAAAAAAAAAAAAAAAAAAAAAATCAGGAAATATAATACCAACCAAAATTAAAGAAGATGATACTCCCAAAGCCAAAAGATAATATAACAAACTATCAATTTTAATTAACCCATCAACATTATTATTTTTATAAAAACATGGTATCACTGAAAGACCGCATAATTCTAATAATAACCAAAAAGTCATCAAATCTCCAGAAAATAATAAAAGAACTCTTAAAAACATCAAAACAAATATCGATAAAACCGAATAAAACATTTTTACCCTTAAATAACATAACAATTATAACTTTAATGATCAACAGAAAACTTAAGTATTTCTTGAACAATAAATCAATGCATTAATGCAACAAAAATTTCATAAACAAAAAGAATAATAAAAAGCAAAGAAATATAATAATAATCCAAAAGAAATCTTATTCTTCCTAAACCTATTCCAAAATATACACCAGCACTAATATTAACAAATGGACGAATTAATAAAACAATAGGACGTATAATATATCTTACTAACTCAATTATACACACAAACGGTGATAATAATATTGGACTACCAATTGGTATAAAACCAGATATAAATAATCTAAATGTAGTAAACATGCGTCTAAAAAATAACGAAAGATACAAAGGCACTATTAAAGCAATTATTATTAACCTAAAACTAAACATATGATAAATATATGGACAACGAACTAAAGCAAACAAAACAATTAAAATAAATAAAGATAAACTAACACACGTATAACATTGATACCTTTAAAATACTAGACACACACCAACAAACTATTCAACTCTTTCTCCCTTTAAAAACCTGATAAACCCAAAAAATAAAAGGAAAAACACCAAACTTTAAAAAAAAACCAAAAAAAAAAAAACAAAAAAAAAAAAACCACAAAAAACAATACCAATACCAGTTAATCCAACTACAATTCTACTATTATAATTTTTAATAAAATAACACACGTATAACATTGATACCTTTAAAATACTAGACACACACCAACAAACTATTCAACTCTTTCTCCCTTTAAAAACCTGATAAACCCAAAAAATAAAAGGAAAAACACCAAACTTTAAAAAAAAACCAAAAAAAAAAAAAAAACAAAAAAAAAAAAAAACAAAAAAAAAAAAAACAAAAAAAAAAAAACAAAAAAAAAAAAAAAAAAAACAAAAAAAAAAAAAACAAAAAAAAAAAAAACAAAAAAAAAAAAACAATACCAATACCAGTTAATCCAACTACAATTCTACTATTATAATTTTTAATAAAATAACACACGTATAACATTGATACCTTTAAAATACTAGACACACACCAACAAACTATTCAACTCTTTCTCCCTTTAAAAACCTGATAAACCCAAAAAATAAAAGGAAAAACACCAAACTTTAAAAAAAAACCAAAAAAAAAAAAACAAAAAAAAAAAAAAAAAAAAATCAGGAAATATAATACCAACCAAAATTAAAGAAGATGATACTCCCAAAGCCAAAAGATAATATAACAAACTATCAATTTTAATTAACCCATCAACATTATTATTTTTATAAAAACATGGTATCACTGAAAGACCGCATAATTCTAATAATAACCAAAAAGTCATCAAATCTCCAGAAAATAATAAAAGAACTCTTAAAAACATCAAAACAAATATCGATAAAACCGAATAAAACATTTTTACCCTTAAATAACATAACAATTATAACTTTAATGATCAACAGAAAACTTAAGTATTTCTTGAACAATAAATCAATGCATTAATGCAACAAAAATTTCATAAACAAAAAGAATAATAAAAAGCAAAGAAATATAATAATAATCCAAAAGAAATCTTATTCTTCCTAAACCTATTCCAAAATATACACCAGCACTAATATTAACAAATGGACGAATTAATAAAACAATAGGACGTATAATATATCTTACTAACTCAATTATACACACAAACGGTGATAATAATATTGGACTAGCAATTCTTATATACAAAACTACACTCTTAACTTCAACTAATCACAAAACAAGACATATAATTAAGGTTAATGTTAACATCAAACATGACAATTTATCCAATATCACCCAACCACCACATAAATATTTCTTTACACCAAGAATCATCATTGAACAATTAGAATATCATATTCAAACATAAAAAATTAATAAATATATAAATGCTAACTAAAATTAAACATATAAAATCCCTAATAGTAACATATTTTATAACTAACCACAACTCACCAAAAAATTGTAAAGTTGGTGGAAAACCACACACATTTAAAAATATAAATCCAGCAACAACATGCATTATAAGACCACCACCTATTATCTTAACTAAAATACTTCATTTACGAGAACCAGATATCTCATAACCAAATCATATAATCATAAATGATAAACAAACCGACAATCCATGACCTAAACAATACACAAATGCATAATAATCTCCACAATATGAAGAACTTAACAATATACACATTCCTATTAACATATGAGATAAACTCAAATAAGCTAATCAACGCTTTGCATCACACTCCAACATAGCCGCAATTAAATAAACTACTCTATAACCCATAAACCAGATAACATAAAGGATATGTGTAACTTTACACAATATATAAACATGAATCATATAGTTTTCTTAACTTAATATCCACCTCTAAAAACACATATCTTCAGACCTTCAAACTGATACTTTACCACTTAAGCTAAAAGGAAATATATCCACACTAATAAATTAATCACCAATATCTATAAACTTCTTAACTAAATATATAACTTAAGAAACTGGCATCTAACCACCCTCTTGACCAAAACAAGAATATGCAATAACTTACACCTAGCTTCTAACAATTATAATCAATATTCAACTTTTACTATTACCAAATTTATATAAATTCACAAATCATATATTTATATAGATCTACATCTAATTAATAAACGACTATCTATCTTAAGCGGAATAATCCAAAAAAACTTATAAATAAATAAAATACTCAACATCATTAATCTACAAACCTTACTAACATCTATATAAGGATACTCAGCATGACATCCACCCAAATATCTTAAAGCAACAAATAAACTAACTACCAATCAAAAACACACCTGACGACTAAAAACATAAATAGATCTAAAATTCTTCCTTGGAAACCACAAAACCACAAAACCAACAAAAACAATATAACTAAGACCAGCCCACCAACCTTAGAATTTATAGAACGAAGCATTGCATAAAATAATAAAAAATATCATCTAGAAACATAACGTTCCGGATAAGGACTATTCACAATCAATAAATATAAAGCTCTAATAATTGAAAGCTCGTAAAAAAACCAAAATACTAAAGATTTAGATACAACATATGTAACCATAGATCTAGCAATTCTTATATACAAAACTACACTCTTAACTTCAACTAATCACAAAACAAGACATATAATTAAGGTTAATGTTAACATCAAACATGACAATTTATCCAATATCACCCAACCACCACATAAATATTTCTTTACACCAAGAATCATCATTGAACAATTAGAATATCATATTCAAACATAAAAAATTAATAAATATATAAATGTAACAATAAATCCAGTTAAAAACCAATAGAAATACGCAAAGAACCCTGACATATTTTAGTACCAACAACTATCAACATTACTGAAACTTCTAAAACAAATAAAGCCATCATCGAAATGAATACTATATGACAATCATTAATTTTCATTAATAAACAAACTAACAACAATAGAATTTTATAACTCTCTAAAACTATTAAATATTTAAACAAATGATGACCACATATCAATAAACTTATTAATACTAAACCACCTCCACATAATAACATAACAATTAACATCTATTCTTTAACTACCAAATTTATATAAATTCACAAATCATATATTTATATAGATCTACATCTAATTAATAAACGACTATCTATCTTAAGCGGAATAATCCAAAAAAACTTATAAATAATAAACTACTCTATAACCCAATAAAAATATAGAATAACCATATAAATAATCAACTAATACACACCCACATAATCGTACTAATCCAACCAAACCTAACTTCATTATATAACCTCTCAATATAATACTTACAGGACTACTAGCCTCAGCATGAACTAATGGCAATCATCCGTGAAACGGAAATACAGGAATCTTAGTTAAAAATATTAAAATTATCAACAAATACATCCTACTAATCTCAGAACCTTCATTACCTCACATAATAACTTTAAATCTACCTTTACTTAAACCTACAAAACATATCCCCACTAATAAAGGAACACTCCCTAATATGATATATCCACCAAAATATCATCTAGAAACATAACGTTCCGGATAAGGACTATTCACAATCAATAAATATAAACTCTA
>JALJAT010000368.1:0-18369 GCA_034768735.1 Schistosoma mekongi | reverse complement strand
GAATGCCGTCGCGTTTACCACCAGACTACTGAGTCAGACAGTCACACTGTGTAACGAGCACTTAGTATTAGGATGAACTTGTATATTCCCGTTGAATTGTGTAGACTGAAGCTGCCATTCATTGTTGCTATATTGCATCCTGATTGGATTACCTCGATATGGCAAATGTTTCTAAGTATTATATATGTTGGATTGTGACTGGTAATGGATGATGCAGGACACGCGTTTTGTCCTATTTGCGACTGATCGGCTGGATGTAACCTGCATCGCAATGTAGATGTTCACAGTGGAATTCGAACTCAGTCCGTTTCTTGTAGAATGCCGTCGCGTTTACCACCAGACTACTGAGTCCAGACAGTCACACTTGTGTAACGAGCACATTAGTATTAGGATGAACTTGTATATTCCCGTTGATTTGTGTATAGACTGAAGCTGGCCATTCATTGTTGCTATATGTGCATCCTGAGTGGATTACCTCGATATGGCAAATGTTTCCTAAGTATTATATATGTTGGATTGTGACTGGTAAGTGGAATCCAGGACACGCGTTTTGTCCTATTTGCGACTGATCGGCTGGATGTACCTGCATCGCAATGTTGATGTTCACAGTGGGATTCGAACTCAGTCCGTTTCGTGTAGTACGCCGTCGCGTTCACCACCAGACTACTGAGTCCAGACAGTCACACTTGTGTAACGAGCACATTAGTATTAGGATGAACTTGTATATTCCCGTTGATTTGTTATAGACTGAAGCTGGCCATTCATTGTTGCTATATGTGCATCCTGAGTGGATTACCTCGATATGGCAAATGTTTCCTAAGTATTATATATGTTGGATTGTGACTGGTAAGTGGAATCCAGGACACGCGTTTTGTCCTATTTGCGACTGATCGGCTGGATGTACCTGCATCGCAATGTTGATGTTCACAGTGGAATTCGAACTCAGTCCGTTTCGTGTAGAATGCCGTCGCGTTTACCACCAGACTACTGAGTCCAGACAGTCACACTTGTGTAACGAGCACATTAGTATTAGGATGAACTTGTATATTCCCGTTGATTTGTTATAGACTGAAGCTGGCCATTCATTGTTGCTATATGTGCATCCTGAGTGGATTACCTCGATATGGCAAATGTTTCCTAAGTATTATATATGTTGGATTGTGACTGGTAAGTGGAATGCAGGACACGCGTTTTGTCCTATTTGCGACTGATCGGCTGGATGTACCTGCATCGCAATGTTGATGTTCACAGTGGATTCGAACTCAGTCCGTTTCGTGTAGTAATGCCGTCGCGTTCACCACCAGACTACTGAGTCCAGACAGTCACACTTGTGTAACGAGCACATTAGTATTAGGATGAACTTGTATATTCCCGTTGATTTGTTATAGACTGAAGCTGGCCATTCATTGTTGCTATATGTGCATCCTGAGTGGATTACCTCGATATGGCAAATGTTTCCTAAGTATTATATATGTTGGATTGTGACTGGTAAGTGGAATGCAGGACACGCGTTTTGTCCTATTTGCGACTGATCGGCTGGATGTACCTGCATCGCAATGTTGATGTTCACAGTGGGATTCGAACTCAGTCCGTTTCGTGTAGTACGCCGTCGCGTTCACCACCAGACTACTGAGTCCAGACAGTCACACTTGTGTAACGAGCACATTAGTATTAGGATGAACTTGTATATTCCCGTTGATTTGTTATAGACTGAAGCTGGCCATTCATTGTTGCTATATGTGCATCCTGAGTGGATTACCTCGATATGGCAAATGTTTCCTAAGTATTATATATGTTGGATTGTGACTGGTAAGTGGAATGCAGGACACGCGTTTTGTCCTATTTGCGACTGATCGGCTGGATGTACCTGCATCGCAATGTTGATGTTCACAGTGGGATTCGAACTCAGTCCGTTTCGTGTAGTACGCCGTCGCGTTCACCACCAGACTACTGAGTCCAGACAGTCACACTTGTGTAACGAGCACATTAGTATTAGGATGAACTTGTATATTCCCGTTGATTTGTTATAGACTGAAGCTGGCCATTCATTGTTGCTATATGTGCATCCTGAGTGGATTACCTCGATATGGCAAATGTTTCCTAAGTATTATATATGTTGGATTGTGACTGGTAAGTGGAATGCCAGGACACGCGTTTTGTCCTATTTGCGACTGATCGGCTGGATGTACCTGCATCGCAATGTTGATGTTCACAGTGGGATTCGAACTCAGTCCGTTTCGTGTAGTACGCCGTCGCGTTCACCACCAGACTACTGAGTCCAGACAGTCACACTTGTGTAACGAGCACATTAGTATTAGGATGAACTTGTATATTCCCGTTGATTTGTTATAGACTGAAGCTGGCCATTCATTGTTGCTATATGTGCATCCTGAGTGGATTACCTCGATATGGCAAATGTTTCCTAAGTATTATATATGTTGGATTGTGACTGGTAAGTGGAATCCAGGACACGCGTTTTGTCCTATTTGCGACTGATCGGCTGGATGTACCTGCATCGCAATGTTGATGTTCACAGTGGGATTCGAACTCAGTCCGTTTCGTGTAGTACGCCGTCGCGTTCACCACCAGACTACTGAGTCCAGACAGTCACACTTGTGTAACGAGCACATTAGTATTAGGATGAACTTGTATATTCCCGTTGATTTGTTATAGACTGAAGCTGGCCATTCATTGTTGCTATATGTGCATCCTGAGTGGATTACCTCGATATGGCAAATGTTTCCTAAGTATTATATATGTTGGATTGTGACTGGTAAGTGGAATGCAGGACACGCGTTTTGTCCTATTTGCGACTGATCGGCTGGATGTACCTGCATCGCAATGTTGATGTTCACAGTGGGATTCGAACTCAGTCCGTTTCGTGTAGTACGCCGTCGCGTTCACCACCAGACTACTGAGTCCAGACAGTCACACTTGTGTAACGAGCACATTAGTATTAGGATGAACTTGTATATTCCCGTTGATTTGTTATAGACTGAAGCTGGCCATTCATTGTTGCTATATGTGCATCCTGAGTGGATTACCTCGATATGGCAAATGTTTCCTAAGTATTATATATGTTGGATTGTGACTGGTAAGTGGAATGCAGGACACGCGTTTTGTCCTATTTGCGACTGATCGGCTGGATGTACCTGCATCGCAATGTTGATGTTCACAGTGGAATTCGAACTCAGTCCGTTTCGTGTAGTACGCCGTCGCGTTCACCACCAGACTACTGAGTCCAGACAGTCACACTTGTGTAACGAGCACATTAGTATTAGGATGAACTTGTATATTCCCGTTGATTTGTTATAGACTGAAGCTGGCCATTCATTGTTGCTATATGTGCATCCTGAGTGGATTACCTCGATATGGCAAATGTTTCCTAAGTATTATATATGTTGGATTGTGACTGGTAAGTGGAATGCAGGACACGCGTTTTGTCCTATTTGCGACTGATCGGCTGGATGTACCTGCATCGCAATGTTGATGTTCACAGTGGGATTCGAACTCAGTCCGTTTCGTGTAGATCGCAATCGCGTTCACCACCAGACTACTGAGTCCAGACAGTCACACTTGTGTAACGAGCACATTAGTATTAGGATGAACTTGTATATTCCCGTTGATTTGTTATAGACTGAAGCTGGCCATTCATTGTTGCTATATGTGCATCCTGAGTGGATTACCTCGATATGGCAAATGTTTCCTAAGTATTATATATGTTGGATTGTGACTGGTAAGTGGAATGCCAGGACACGCGTTTTGTCCTATTTGCGACTGATCGGCTGGATGTACCTGCATCGCAATGTTGATGTTCACAGTGGAATTCGAACTCAGTCCGTTTCGTGTAGTACGCCGTCGCGTTCACCACCAGACTACTGAGTCCAGACAGTCACACTTGTGTAACGAGCACATTAGTATTAGGATGAACTTGTATATTCCCGTTGATTTGTTATAGACTGAAGCTGGCCATTCATTGTTGCTATATGTGCATCCTGAGTGGATTACCTCGATATGGCAAATGTTTCCTAAGTATTATATATGTTGGATTGTGACTGGTAAGTGGAATGCAGGACACGCGTTTTGTCCTATTTGCGACTGATCGGCTGGATGTACCTGCATCGCAATGTTGATGTTCACAGTGGGATTCGAACTCAGTCCGTTTCGTGTAGTACGCCGTCGCGTTCACCACCAGACTACTGAGTCCAGACAGTCACACTTGTGTAACGAGCACATTAGTATTAGGATGAACTTGTATATTCCCGTTGATTTGTTATAGACTGAAGCTGGCCATTCATTGTTGCTATATGTGCATCCTGAGTGGATTACCTCGATATGGCAAATGTTTCCTAAGTATTATATATGTTGGATTGTGACTGGTAAGTGGAATGCAGGACACGCGTTTTGTCCTATTTGCGACTGATCGGCTGGATGTACCTGCATCGCAATGTTGATGTTCACAGTGGAATTCGAACTCAGTCCGTTTCGTGTAGTACGCCGTCGCGTTCACCACCAGACTACTGAGTCCAGACAGTCACACTTGTGTAACGAGCACATTAGTATTAGGATGAACTTGTATATTCCCGTTGATTTGTTATAGACTGAAGCTGGCCATTCATTGTTGCTATATGTGCATCCTGAGTGGATTACCTCGATATGGCAAATGTTTCCTAAGTATTATATATGTTGGATTGTGACTGGTAAGTGGAATGCAGGACACGCGTTTTGTCCTATTTGCGACTGATCGGCTGGATGTACCTGCATCGCAATGTTGATGTTCACAGTGGGATTCGAACTCAGTCCGTTTCGTGTAGTACGCCGTCGCGTTCACCACCAGACTACTGAGTCCAGACAGTCACACTTGTGTAACGAGCACATTAGTATTAGGATGAACTTGTATATTCCCGTTGATTTGTTATAGACTGAAGCTGGCCATTCATTGTTGCTATATGTGCATCCTGAGTGGATTACCTCGATATGGCAAATGTTTCCTAAGTATTATATATGTTGGATTGTGACTGGTAAGTGGAATGCAGGACACGCGTTTTGTCCTATTTGCGACTGATCGGCTGGATGTACCTGCATCGCAATGTTGATGTTCACAGTGGAATTCGAACTCAGTCCGTTTCGTGTAGTACGCCGTCGCGTTCACCACCAGACTACTGAGTCCAGACAGTCACACTTGTGTAACGAGCACATTAGTATTAGGATGAACTTGTATATTCCCGTTGATTTGTTATAGACTGAAGCTGGCCATTCATTGTTGCTATATGTGCATCCTGAGTGGATTACCTCGATATGGCAAATGTTTCCTAAGTATTATATATGTTGGATTGTGACTGGTAAGTGGAATGCAGGACACGCGTTTTGTCCTATTTGCGACTGATCGGCTGGATGTACCTGCATCGCAATGTTGATGTTCACAGTGGGATTCGAACTCAGTCCGTTTCGTGTAGTACGCCGTCGCGTTCACCACCAGACTACTGAGTCCAGACAGTCACACTTGTGTAACGAGCACATTAGTATTAGGATGAACTTGTATATTCCCGTTGATTTGTTATAGACTGAAGCTGGCCATTCATTGTTGCTATATGTGCATCCTGAGTGGATTACCTCGATATGGCAAATGTTTCCTAAGTATTATATATGTTGGATTGTGACTGGTAAGTGGAATGCAGGACACGCGTTTTGTCCTATTTGCGACTGATCGGCTGGATGTACCTGCATCGCAATGTTGATGTTCACAGTGGATTCGAACTCAGTCCGTTTCGTGTAGTACGCCGTCGCGTTCACCACCAGACTACTGAGTCCAGACAGTCACACTTGTGTAACGAGCACATTAGTATTAGGATGAACTTGTATATTCCCGTTGATTTGTTATAGACTGAAGCTGGCCATTCATTGTTGCTATATGTGCATCCTGAGTGGATTACCTCGATATGGCAAATGTTTCCTAAGTATTATATATGTTGGATTGTGACTGGTAAGTGGAATGCAGGACACGCGTTTTGTCCTATTTGCGACTGATCGGCTGGATGTACCTGCATCGCAATGTTGATGTTCACAGTGGGATTCGAACTCAGTCCGTTTCGTGTAGTACGCCGTCGCGTTCACCACCAGACTACTGAGTCCAGACAGTCACACTTGTGTAACGAGCACATTAGTATTAGGATGAACTTGTATATTCCCGTTGATTTGTTATAGACTGAAGCTGGCCATTCATTGTTGCTATATGTGCATCCTGAGTGGATTACCTCGATATGGCAAATGTTTCCTAAGTATTATATATGTTGGATTGTGACTGGTAAGTGGAATGCAGGACACGCGTTTTGTCCTATTTGCGACTGATCGGCTGGATGTACCTGCATCGCAATGTTGATGTTCACAGTGGAATTCGAACTCAGTCCGTTTCGTGTAGTACTGCCGTCGCGTTCACCACCAGACTACTGAGTCCAGACAGTCACACTTGTGTAACGAGCACATTAGTATTAGGATGAACTTGTATATTCCCGTTGATTTGTTATAGACTGAAGCTGGCCATTCATTGTTGCTATATGTGCATCCTGAGTGGATTACCTCGATATGGCAAATGTTTCCTAAGTATTATATATGTTGGATTGTGACTGGTAAGTGGAATCCAGGACACGCGTTTTGTCCTATTTGCGACTGATCGGCTGGATGTACCTGCATCGCAATGTTGATGTTCACAGTGGATTCGAACTCAGTCCGTTTCGTGTAGTACGCCGTCGCGTTCACCACCAGACTACTGAGTCCAGACAGTCACACTTGTGTAACGAGCACATTAGTATTAGGATGAACTTGTATATTCCCGTTGATTTGTTATAGACTGAAGCTGGCCATTCATTGTTGCTATATGTGCATCCTGAGTGGATTACCTCGATATGGCAAATGTTTCCTAAGTATTATATATGTTGGATTGTGACTGGTAAGTGGAATCCAGGACACGCGTTTTGTCCTATTTGCGACTGATCGGCTGGATGTACCTGCATCGCAATGTTGATGTTCACAGTGGAATTCGAACTCAGTCCGTTTCGTGTAGTACGCCGTCGCGTTCACCACCAGACTACTGAGTCCAGACAGTCACACTTGTGTAACGAGCACATTAGTATTAGGATGAACTTGTATATTCCCGTTGATTTGTTATAGACTGAAGCTGGCCATTCATTGTTGCTATATGTGCATCCTGAGTGGATTACCTCGATATGGCAAATGTTTCCTAAGTATTATATATGTTGGATTGTGACTGGTAAGTGGAATGCAGGACACGCGTTTTGTCCTATTTGCGACTGATCGGCTGGATGTACCTGCATCGCAATGTTGATGTTCACAGTGGGATTCGAACTCAGTCCGTTTCGTGTAGTACGCCGTCGCGTTCACCACCAGACTACTGAGTCCAGACAGTCACACTTGTGTAACGAGCACATTAGTATTAGGATGAACTTGTATATTCCCGTTGATTTGTTATAGACTGAAGCTGGCCATTCATTGTTGCTATATGTGCATCCTGAGTGGATTACCTCGATATGGCAAATGTTTCCTAAGTATTATATATGTTGGATTGTGACTGGTAAGTGGAATGCAGGACACGCGTTTTGTCCTATTTGCGACTGATCGGCTGGATGTACCTGCATCGCAATGTTGATGTTCACAGTGGAATTCGAACTCAGTCCGTTTCGTGTAGTACGCCGTCGCGTTCACCACCAGACTACTGAGTCCAGACAGTCACACTTGTGTAACGAGCACATTAGTATTAGGATGAACTTGTATATTCCCGTTGATTTGTTATAGACTGAAGCTGGCCATTCATTGTTGCTATATGTGCATCCTGAGTGGATTACCTCGATATGGCAAATGTTTCCTAAGTATTATATATGTTGGATTGTGACTGGTAAGTGGAATGCAGGACACGCGTTTTGTCCTATTTGCGACTGATCGGCTGGATGTACCTGCATCGCAATGTTGATGTTCACAGTGGAATTCGAACTCAGTCCGTTTCGTGTAGTACGCCGTCGCGTTCACCACCAGACTACTGAGTCCAGACAGTCACACTTGTGTAACGAGCACATTAGTATTAGGATGAACTTGTATATTCCCGTTGATTTGTTATAGACTGAAGCTGGCCATTCATTGTTGCTATATGTGCATCCTGAGTGGATTACCTCGATATGGCAAATGTTTCCTAAGTATTATATATGTTGGATTGTGACTGGTAAGTGGAATGCAGGACACGCGTTTTGTCCTATTTGCGACTGATCGGCTGGATGTACCTGCATCGCAATGTTGATGTTCACAGTGGGATTCGAACTCAGTCCGTTTCGTGTAGTACGCCGTCGCGTTCACCACCAGACTACTGAGTCCAGACAGTCACACTTGTGTAACGAGCACATTAGTATTAGGATGAACTTGTATATTCCCGTTGATTTGTTATAGACTGAAGCTGGCCATTCATTGTTGCTATATGTGCATCCTGAGTGGATTACCTCGATATGGCAAATGTTTCCTAAGTATTATATATGTTGGATTGTGACTGGTAAGTGGAATGCAGGACACGCGTTTTGTCCTATTTGCGACTGATCGGCTGGATGTACCTGCATCGCAATGTTGATGTTCACAGTGGATTCGAACTCAGTCCGTTTCGTGTAGTACGCCGTCGCGTTCACCACCAGACTACTGAGTCCAGACAGTCACACTTGTGTAACGAGCACATTAGTATTAGGATGAACTTGTATATTCCCGTTGATTTGTTATAGACTGAAGCTGGCCATTCATTGTTGCTATATGTGCATCCTGAGTGGATTACCTCGATATGGCAAATGTTTCCTAAGTATTATATATGTTGGATTGTGACTGGTAAGTGGAATCCAGGACACGCGTTTTGTCCTATTTGCGACTGATCGGCTGGATGTACCTGCATCGCAATGTTGATGTTCACAGTGGAATTCGAACTCAGTCCGTTTCGTGTAGTACTGCCGTCGCGTTCACCACCAGACTACTGAGTCCAGACAGTCACACTTGTGTAACGAGCACATTAGTATTAGGATGAACTTGTATATTCCCGTTGATTTGTTATAGACTGAAGCTGGCCATTCATTGTTGCTATATGTGCATCCTGAGTGGATTACCTCGATATGGCAAATGTTTCCTAAGTATTATATATGTTGGATTGTGACTGGTAAGTGGAATCCAGGACACGCGTTTTGTCCTATTTGCGACTGATCGGCTGGATGTACCTGCATCGCAATGTTGATGTTCACAGTGGGATTCGAACTCAGTCCGTTTCGTGTAGTACGCCGTCGCGTTCACCACCAGACTACTGAGTCCAGACAGTCACACTTGTGTAACGAGCACATTAGTATTAGGATGAACTTGTATATTCCCGTTGATTTGTTATAGACTGAAGCTGGCCATTCATTGTTGCTATATGTGCATCCTGAGTGGATTACCTCGATATGGCAAATGTTTCCTAAGTATTATATATGTTGGATTGTGACTGGTAAGTGGAATGCAGGACACGCGTTTTGTCCTATTTGCGACTGATCGGCTGGATGTACCTGCATCGCAATGTTGATGTTCACAGTGGATTCGAACTCAGTCCGTTTCGTGTAGTACGCCGTCGCGTTCACCACCAGACTACTGAGTCCAGACAGTCACACTTGTGTAACGAGCACATTAGTATTAGGATGAACTTGTATATTCCCGTTGATTTGTTATAGACTGAAGCTGGCCATTCATTGTTGCTATATGTGCATCCTGAGTGGATTACCTCGATATGGCAAATGTTTCCTAAGTATTATATATGTTGGATTGTGACTGGTAAGTGGAATGCAGGACACGCGTTTTGTCCTATTTGCGACTGATCGGCTGGATGTACCTGCATCGCAATGTTGATGTTCACAGTGGGATTCGAACTCAGTCCGTTTCGTGTAGTACGCCGTCGCGTTCACCACCAGACTACTGAGTCCAGACAGTCACACTTGTGTAACGAGCACATTAGTATTAGGATGAACTTGTATATTCCCGTTGATTTGTTATAGACTGAAGCTGGCCATTCATTGTTGCTATATGTGCATCCTGAGTGGATTACCTCGATATGGCAAATGTTTCCTAAGTATTATATATGTTGGATTGTGACTGGTAAGTGGAATGCAGGACACGCGTTTTGTCCTATTTGCGACTGATCGGCTGGATGTACCTGCATCGCAATGTTGATGTTCACAGTGGATTCGAACTCAGTCCGTTTCGTGTAGTACGCCGTCGCGTTCACCACCAGACTACTGAGTCCAGACAGTCACACTTGTGTAACGAGCACATTAGTATTAGGATGAACTTGTATATTCCCGTTGATTTGTTATAGACTGAAGCTGGCCATTCATTGTTGCTATATGTGCATCCTGAGTGGATTACCTCGATATGGCAAATGTTTCCTAAGTATTATATATGTTGGATTGTGACTGGTAAGTGGAATCCAGGACACGCGTTTTGTCCTATTTGCGACTGATCGGCTGGATGTACCTGCATCGCAATGTTGATGTTCACAGTGGATTCGAACTCAGTCCGTTTCGTGTAGTACTGCCGTCGCGTTCACCACCAGACTACTGAGTCCAGACAGTCACACTTGTGTAACGAGCACATTAGTATTAGGATGAACTTGTATATTCCCGTTGATTTGTTATAGACTGAAGCTGGCCATTCATTGTTGCTATATGTGCATCCTGAGTGGATTACCTCGATATGGCAAATGTTTCCTAAGTATTATATATGTTGGATTGTGACTGGTAAGTGGAATGCAGGACACGCGTTTTGTCCTATTTGCGACTGATCGGCTGGATGTACCTGCATCGCAATGTTGATGTTCACAGTGGATTCGAACTCAGTCCGTTTCGTGTAGTACGCCGTCGCGTTCACCACCAGACTACTGAGTCCAGACAGTCACACTTGTGTAACGAGCACATTAGTATTAGGATGAACTTGTATATTCCCGTTGATTTGTTATAGACTGAAGCTGGCCATTCATTGTTGCTATATGTGCATCCTGAGTGGATTACCTCGATATGGCAAATGTTTCCTAAGTATTATATATGTTGGATTGTGACTGGTAAGTGGAATCCAGGACACGCGTTTTGTCCTATTTGCGACTGATCGGCTGGATGTACCTGCATCGCAATGTTGATGTTCACAGTGGAATTCGAACTCAGTCCGTTTCGTGTAGTACGCCGTCGCGTTCACCACCAGACTACTGAGTCCAGACAGTCACACTTGTGTAACGAGCACATTAGTATTAGGATGAACTTGTATATTCCCGTTGATTTGTTATAGACTGAAGCTGGCCATTCATTGTTGCTATATGTGCATCCTGAGTGGATTACCTCGATATGGCAAATGTTTCCTAAGTATTATATATGTTGGATTGTGACTGGTAAGTGGAATCCAGGACACGCGTTTTGTCCTATTTGCGACTGATCGGCTGGATGTACCTGCATCGCAATGTTGATGTTCACAGTGGAATTCGAACTCAGTCCGTTTCGTGTAGTACTGCCGTCGCGTTCACCACCAGACTACTGAGTCCAGACAGTCACACTTGTGTAACGAGCACATTAGTATTAGGATGAACTTGTATATTCCCGTTGATTTGTTATAGACTGAAGCTGGCCATTCATTGTTGCTATATGTGCATCCTGAGTGGATTACCTCGATATGGCAAATGTTTCCTAAGTATTATATATGTTGGATTGTGACTGGTAAGTGGAATGCAGGACACGCGTTTTGTCCTATTTGCGACTGATCGGCTGGATGTACCTGCATCGCAATGTTGATGTTCACAGTGGAATTCGAACTCAGTCCGTTTCGTGTAGTACGCCGTCGCGTTCACCACCAGACTACTGAGTCCAGACAGTCACACTTGTGTAACGAGCACATTAGTATTAGGATGAACTTGTATATTCCCGTTGATTTGTTATAGACTGAAGCTGGCCATTCATTGTTGCTATATGTGCATCCTGAGTGGATTACCTCGATATGGCAAATGTTTCCTAAGTATTATATATGTTGGATTGTGACTGGTAAGTGGAATCCAGGACACGCGTTTTGTCCTATTTGCGACTGATCGGCTGGATGTACCTGCATCGCAATGTTGATGTTCACAGTGGAATTCGAACTCAGTCCGTTTCGTGTAGTACTGCCGTCGCGTTCACCACCAGACTACTGAGTCCAGACAGTCACACTTGTGTAACGAGCACATTAGTATTAGGATGAACTTGTATATTCCCGTTGATTTGTTATAGACTGAAGCTGGCCATTCATTGTTGCTATATGTGCATCCTGAGTGGATTACCTCGATATGGCAAATGTTTCCTAAGTATTATATATGTTGGATTGTGACTGGTAAGTGGAATCCAGGACACGCGTTTTGTCCTATTTGCGACTGATCGGCTGGATGTACCTGCATCGCAATGTTGATGTTCACAGTGGAATTCGAACTCAGTCCGTTTCGTGTAGTACTGCCGTCGCGTTCACCACCAGACTACTGAGTCCAGACAGTCACACTTGTGTAACGAGCACATTAGTATTAGGATGAACTTGTATATTCCCGTTGATTTGTTATAGACTGAAGCTGGCCATTCATTGTTGCTATATGTGCATCCTGAGTGGATTACCTCGATATGGCAAATGTTTCCTAAGTATTATATATGTTGGATTGTGACTGGTAAGTGGAATCCAGGACACGCGTTTTGTCCTATTTGCGACTGATCGGCTGGATGTACCTGCATCGCAATGTTGATGTTCACAGTGGAATTCGAACTCAGTCCGTTTCGTGTAGTACTGCCGTCGCGTTCACCACCAGACTACTGAGTCCAGACAGTCACACTTGTGTAACGAGCACATTAGTATTAGGATGAACTTGTATATTCCCGTTGATTTGTTATAGACTGAAGCTGGCCATTCATTGTTGCTATATGTGCATCCTGAGTGGATTACCTCGATATGGCAAATGTTTCCTAAGTATTATATATGTTGGATTGTGACTGGTAAGTGGAATGCAGGACACGCGTTTTGTCCTATTTGCGACTGATCGGCTGGATGTACCTGCATCGCAATGTTGATGTTCACAGTGGATTCGAACTCAGTCCGTTTCGTGTAGTACGCCGTCGCGTTCACCACCAGACTACTGAGTCCAGACAGTCACACTTGTGTAACGAGCACATTAGTATTAGGATGAACTTGTATATTCCCGTTGATTTGTTATAGACTGAAGCTGGCCATTCATTGTTGCTATATGTGCATCCTGAGTGGATTACCTCGATATGGCAAATGTTTCCTAAGTATTATATATGTTGGATTGTGACTGGTAAGTGGAATCCAGGACACGCGTTTTGTCCTATTTGCGACTGATCGGCTGGATGTACCTGCATCGCAATGTTGATGTTCACAGTGGATTCGAACTCAGTCCGTTTCGTGTAGTACTGCCGTCGCGTTCACCACCAGACTACTGAGTCCAGACAGTCACACTTGTGTAACGAGCACATTAGTATTAGGATGAACTTGTATATTCCCGTTGATTTGTTATAGACTGAAGCTGGCCATTCATTGTTGCTATATGTGCATCCTGAGTGGATTACCTCGATATGGCAAATGTTTCCTAAGTATTATATATGTTGGATTGTGACTGGTAAGTGGAATCCAGGACACGCGTTTTGTCCTATTTGCGACTGATCGGCTGGATGTACCTGCATCGCAATGTTGATGTTCACAGTGGATTCGAACTCAGTCCGTTTCGTGTAGTACTGCCGTCGCGTTCACCACCAGACTACTGAGTCCAGACAGTCACACTTGTGTAACGAGCACATTAGTATTAGGATGAACTTGTATATTCCCGTTGATTTGTTATAGACTGAAGCTGGCCATTCATTGTTGCTATATGTGCATCCTGAGTGGATTACCTCGATATGGCAAATGTTTCCTAAGTATTATATATGTTGGATTGTGACTGGTAAGTGGAATCCAGGACACGCGTTTTGTCCTATTTGCGACTGATCGGCTGGATGTACCTGCATCGCAATGTTGATGTTCACAGTGGGATTCGAACTCAGTCCGTTTCGTGTAGTACGCCGTCGCGTTCACCACCAGACTACTGAGTCCAGACAGTCACACTTGTGTAACGAGCACATTAGTATTAGGATGAACTTGTATATTCCCGTTGATTTGTTATAGACTGAAGCTGGCCATTCATTGTTGCTATATGTGCATCCTGAGTGGATTACCTCGATATGGCAAATGTTTCCTAAGTATTATATATGTTGGATTGTGACTGGTAAGTGGAATGCAGGACACGCGTTTTGTCCTATTTGCGACTGATCGGCTGGATGTACCTGCATCGCAATGTTGATGTTCACAGTGGAATTCGAACTCAGTCCGTTTCGTGTAGTACGCCGTCGCGTTCACCACCAGACTACTGAGTCCAGACAGTCACACTTGTGTAACGAGCACATTAGTATTAGGATGAACTTGTATATTCCCGTTGATTTGTTATAGACTGAAGCTGGCCATTCATTGTTGCTATATGTGCATCCTGAGTGGATTACCTCGATATGGCAAATGTTTCCTAAGTATTATATATGTTGGATTGTGACTGGTAAGTGGAATGCAGGACACGCGTTTTGTCCTATTTGCGACTGATCGGCTGGATGTACCTGCATCGCAATGTTGATGTTCACAGTGGGATTCGAACTCAGTCCGTTTCGTGTAGTACGCCGTCGCGTTCACCACCAGACTACTGAGTCCAGACAGTCACACTTGTGTAACGAGCACATTAGTATTAGGATGAACTTGTATATTCCCGTTGATTTGTTATAGACTGAAGCTGGCCATTCATTGTTGCTATATGTGCATCCTGAGTGGATTACCTCGATATGGCAAATGTTTCCTAAGTATTATATATGTTGGATTGTGACTGGTAAGTGGAATGCAGGACACGCGTTTTGTCCTATTTGCGACTGATCGGCTGGATGTACCTGCATCGCAATGTTGATGTTCACAGTGGATTCGAACTCAGTCCGTTTCGTGTAGTACGCCGTCGCGTTCACCACCAGACTACTGAGTCCAGACAGTCACACTTGTGTAACGAGCACATTAGTATTAGGATGAACTTGTATATTCCCGTTGATTTGTTATAGACTGAAGCTGGCCATTCATTGTTGCTATATGTGCATCCTGAGTGGATTACCTCGATATGGCAAATGTTTCCTAAGTATTATATATGTTGGATTGTGACTGGTAAGTGGAATGCCAGGACACGCGTTTTGTCCTATTTGCGACTGATCGGCTGGATGTACCTGCATCGCAATGTTGATGTTCACAGTGGGATTCGAACTCAGTCCGTTTCGTGTAGTACTGCCGTCGCGTTCACCACCAGACTACTGAGTCCAGACAGTCACACTTGTGTAACGAGCACATTAGTATTAGGATGAACTTGTATATTCCCGTTGATTTGTTATAGACTGAAGCTGGCCATTCATTGTTGCTATATGTGCATCCTGAGTGGATTACCTCGATATGGCAAATGTTTCCTAAGTATTATATATGTTGGATTGTGACTGGTAAGTGGAATGCAGGACACGCGTTTTGTCCTATTTGCGACTGATCGGCTGGATGTACCTGCATCGCAATGTTGATGTTCACAGTGGGATTCGAACTCAGTCCGTTTCGTGTAGTACGCCGTCGCGTTCACCACCAGACTACTGAGTCCAGACAGTCACACTTGTGTAACGAGCACATTAGTATTAGGATGAACTTGTATATTCCCGTTGATTTGTTATAGACTGAAGCTGGCCATTCATTGTTGCTATATGTGCATCCTGAGTGGATTACCTCGATATGGCAAATGTTTCCTAAGTATTATATATGTTGGATTGTGACTGGTAAGTGGAATGCAGGACACGCGTTTTGTCCTATTTGCGACTGATCGGCTGGATGTACCTGCATCGCAATGTTGATGTTCACAGTGGATTCGAACTCAGTCCGTTTCGTGTAGTACGCCGTCGCGTTCACCACCAGACTACTGAGTCCAGACAGTCACACTTGTGTAACGAGCACATTAGTATTAGGATGAACTTGTATATTCCCGTTGATTTGTTATAGACTGAAGCTGGCCATTCATTGTTGCTATATGTGCATCCTGAGTGGATTACCTCGATATGGCAAATGTTTCCTAAGTATTATATATGTTGGATTGTGACTGGTAAGTGGAATGCAGGACACGCGTTTTGTCCTATTTGCGACTGATCGGCTGGATGTACCTGCATCGCAATGTTGATGTTCACAGTGGGATTCGAACTCAGTCCGTTTCGTGTAGTACGCCGTCGCGTTCACCACCAGACTACTGAGTCCAGACAGTCACACTTGTGTAACGAGCACATTAGTATTAGGATGAACTTGTATATTCCCGTTGATTTGTTATAGACTGAAGCTGGCCATTCATTGTTGCTATATGTGCATCCTGAGTGGATTACCTCGATATGGCAAATGTTTCCTAAGTATTATATATGTTGGATTGTGACTGGTAAGTGGAATGCAGGACACGCGTTTTGTCCTATTTGCGACTGATCGGCTGGATGTACCTGCATCGCAATGTTGATGTTCACAGTGGATTCGAACTCAGTCCGTTTCGTGTAGTACTGCCGTCGCGTTCACCACCAGACTACTGAGTCCAGACAGTCACACTTGTGTAACGAGCACATTAGTATTAGGATGAACTTGTATATTCCCGTTGATTTGTTATAGACTGAAGCTGGCCATTCATTGTTGCTATATGTGCATCCTGAGTGGATTACCTCGATATGGCAAATGTTTCCTAAGTATTATATATGTTGGATTGTGACTGGTAAGTGGAATGCAGGACACGCGTTTTGTCCTATTTGCGACTGATCGGCTGGATGTACCTGCATCGCAATGTTGATGTTCACAGTGGAATTCGAACTCAGTCCGTTTCGTGTAGTACTGCCGTCGCGTTCACCACCAGACTACTGAGTCCAGACAGTCACACTTGTGTAACGAGCACATTAGTATTAGGATGAACTTGTATATTCCCGTTGATTTGTTATAGACTGAAGCTGGCCATTCATTGTTGCTATATGTGCATCCTGAGTGGATTACCTCGATATGGCAAATGTTTCCTAAGTATTATATATGTTGGATTGTGACTGGTAAGTGGAATGCAGGACACGCGTTTTGTCCTATTTGCGACTGATCGGCTGGATGTACCTGCATCGCAATGTTGATGTTCACAGTGGGATTCGAACTCAGTCCGTTTCGTGTAGTACTGCCGTCGCGTTCACCACCAGACTACTGAGTCCAGACAGTCACACTTGTGTAACGAGCACATTAGTATTAGGATGAACTTGTATATTCCCGTTGATTTGTTATAGACTGAAGCTGGCCATTCATTGTTGCTATATGTGCATCCTGAGTGGATTACCTCGATATGGCAAATGTTTCCTAAGTATTATATATGTTGGATTGTGACTGGTAAGTGGAATCCAGGACACGCGTTTTGTCCTATTTGCGACTGATCGGCTGGATGTACCTGCATCGCAATGTTGATGTTCACAGTGGAATTCGAACTCAGTCCGTTTCGTGTAGAATGCCGTCGCGTTCACCACCAGACTACTGAGTCCAGACAGTCACACTTGTGTAACGAGCACATTAGTATTAGGATGAACTTGTATATTCCCGTTGATTTGTTATAGACTGAAGCTGGCCATTCATTGTTGCTATATGTGCATCCTGAGTGGATTACCTCGATATGGCAAATGTTTCCTAAGTATTATATATGTTGGATTGTGACTGGTAAGTGGAATGCAGGACACGCGTTTTGTCCTATTTGCGACTGATCGGCTGGATGTACCTGCATCGCAATGTTGATGTTCACAGTGGGAATTCGAACTCAGTCCGTTTCGTGTAGTACGCCGTCGCGTTCACCACCAGACTACTGAGTCCAGACAGTCACACTTGTGTAACGAGCACATTAGTATTAGGATGAACTTGTATATTCCCGTTGATTTGTTATAGACTGAAGCTGGCCATTCATTGTTGCTATATGTGCATCCTGAGTGGATTACCTCGATATGGCAAATGTTTCCTAAGTATTATATATGTTGGATTGTGACTGGTAAGTGGAATCCAGGACACGCGTTTGTCCTATTTGCGACTGATCGGCTGGATGTACCTGCATCGCAATGTTGATGTTCACAGTGGGATTCGAACTCAGTCCGTTTCGTGTAGTACGCCGTCCGCCGTTCACCACCAGACTACTGATTCCAGACAGCTCACATTGTGTAACGAGCACATTAGTAT
>JALJAT010000367.1:0-10000 GCA_034768735.1 Schistosoma mekongi | reverse complement strand
AAAAAAAAAAAAAAAAAAAAAAAAAAAAAAAAAAAAAAAAAAAAAAAAAAAAAAAAAAAAAAAAAAAAAAAAAAAAAAAAAAAAAAAAAAAAAAAAAAAAAAAAAAAAAAAAAAAAAAAAAAAAAAAAAAAAAAAAAAAAAAAAAAAAAAAAAAAAAAAAAAAAAAAAAAAAAAAAAAAAAAAAAAAAAAAAAAAAAAAAAAAAAAAAAAAAAAAAAAAAAAAAAAAAAAAAAAAAAAAAAAAAAAAAAAAAAAAAAAAAAAAAAAAAAAAAAAAAAAAAAAAAAAAAAAAAAAAAAAAAAAAAAAAAAAAAAAAAAAAAAAAAAAAAAAAAAAAAAAAAAAAAAAAAAAAAAAAAAAAAAAAAAAAAAAAAAAAAAAAAAAAAAAAAAAAAAAAAAAAAAAAAAAAAAAATTTTTTTCGAGGATACCGTTTGTATAAGATGTACAGCCGTATTCACAATCAACTTTACAAAAAATATCAATTTGTTGAAAAGTAGTAAAGAATTACATTATAAAAAGTTTACTAAACTTCATGTATCAAAATGAAGTTATGTAACTGAAAGGTTTCTGGAATTAAGATACCATCTTAATAAAAACAAAAGAGAACAATGACCAACGACACAATGACAGAGAACAAAACTATTCTCTGAGCCCCAATTCAGCTAATTAGAGCAAGAAGACCAGTCTGGGCAAGAAAGTATAATTCCACAAAGTGCACGAAAGACGAATAACGAGCGATCAACTTGAGTATGTATATACAATAAACATGTCCTTTAAAGTGTCATAAAAATAACGTACCAAAAGAGAAAACGAACCAATGAAGTTCAAGGTCCTTAAAGGTGGGAAACACGAACTGAAGGTAATAATGGATGCTTCCGGCGCACAAGTGAGAAATTCAAATTTATACAAACGAGTAGCAAAAGTAATAGACTTACAAAATGATTTCTGGGGATCTAGTGTACCCGACAGCAATATTGTGTTCTATCCCTGTCTAGTGTTAAGTGATACGACAGCTTTAATGACTTGATCCGAAATCAGATCAAGAGTAGAGCTAAACTATAGTGATAGCTTGGGAAGTTATTAAAGTAACCCTGAGGAAAGTTTAGTTGATGAGAAAACGACATATGTGGACTATAAGCTTGTACTACTAATAATAATTAGAAGTAGAAATAAAATTAAAGTGTATATATTAAATCTGCAGGATTAATGAACCTCTTTATATAAATTACAAAGCATACGCTCTAAAATCAACACCACTGTTTCAATAATGCGCCGTGACCTTAAAAATGTATTTGGAAATGTAATTTGTCTGCCACTACAGATTAGTTCTACCGAGTTTATATAAAATATACATCGAAACGTTTTCGCATTGTTCGTCAGTGACGGTTGATTGAAAACGAACCAATCACTGAACAGCTACAAAAGTGTTTTGAGCATGGTTTGATCAGGATTGCATCGTGCTAATACGAATAACATGGATTAAGAAAATGTTTCAAGATGAAAATAATTTATGGATTCGAAAAATGAGAGATTATTGTAAATTGGAATAAACAAAGAAACAATGTGTAATGGAGGTAATAAGAATCATAAGGTTTGTAGCAATTGGTTACCAATTATGAGAAGTTAAAAATTATAGATAACAAAGATGAAACAAATGGAAAAGAGAATTCCGAAATTACAATAAACTATGAGATTGCAATGTTCACTTTGCCTACATCCTTGAGACGAACGAAATCTCTGAAATTTTTTTTATCATGTAGTCCTTTACAATCTCCCAATAGATTGACATTTTTCTAAAGTTAACTACAAATACGACTGTACAAGTTAAAAAAATCACATTGTCGGAAAGAAAAATTTTCATTGCTGAGTTGTATTTAATTATATTTTTCATAAAAACTCCATAGTGGACATTTGACGGTACTTGTAGAATAAAATCTTAAGTTAGCTGATATAAATAACTTATTTTTTAATTGATACGTGTGTTAAGTGAACACTTGATGGTGAATTTCTAATAACTTTTGAGTATACAGAAATCTCGTACACTTCAGCGATGAACAGAAGACAAAAGATGGAAAGTACGGTAAGTTTTACATACTTACATACAGAAAACATATAAACTTAGAATTTTAGACGCTTCTGAAAACCTGCTAAAATCGGTAACAAATGCAATAATTATCTGGAGGGAGACGATGCACAACTTTTTCTAAAGAATGATGCATAAACGAAATGTTTTTGGAATTTTCTGAAGGTTTTCTCGAGAGCTTCCAGCATCTATGTTACAAAACTACAGCTTAAATAAATAAAGTAAAGCTTGATAGTTATGCACATTATGAAATTTGCCTAAATGATACTTTTCATGTTTCAGTTACATTTGTCAAAATGATGTATGTATTAAACAAGTATTAAATTGTGGACATATTAAAAGATAAGGAACTTCAAACTTCACTGGGCCGAAATAGTGAACTGTTAGTTTCTTAGGATATACGTTTAGATTGTACATGGTGACCAGATGGAAAATTTTTCAATACCAAAGAAAACTAGATCGCTTCGTCTTATATTTTAATATAGTATAACGATATGAAACTGTAACCTGGATATTTAGCCACAGGTATTGATTTGTTACATATCATTCCGAGAACCGGATAAAATAAGTTATCAAAATTATTTTGTTTTACTGATGAGTAAACAGTCAGGAAAGCATGAAACAAGAGGCAGAATAACCTATCAAGGAAGATGACACTTAGTTCCTAAGTATAAGAGATGATAGTTATCACAAAAACTGAGGGTCCTTGGCTTAATCTCTTCCGATGACTTAGGGTGTACAATGGTTAAAAGTACCATATCAAGACGAGAAGCTTTAAAACGCTTTGAAACGTGAGCCACAAAGCTGAATTAAATAATAAAATTAAAAAAGATAACTGACCGATTACTAACTAAGCTTTTGAATAGTAAAAGTTATTAGTCCAAGATAACAAATTAGTAAACAAGCTTCGAACTTACAAAAAAATAAGTTATCAAAATTATTTTGTTTTACTGATGAGTAAACAGTCAGGAAAGCATGAAACAAGAGGCAGAATAACCTATCAAGGAAGATGACACTTAGTTCCTAAGTATAAGAGATGATAGTTATCACAAAAACTGAGGGTCCTTGGCTTAATCTCTTCCGATGACTTAGGGTGTACAATGGTTAAAAGTACCATATCAAGACGAGAAGCTTTAAAACGCTTTGAAACGTGAGCCACAAAGCTGAATTAAATAATAAAATTAAAAAAGATAACTGACCGATTACTAACTAAGCTTTTGAATAGTAAAAGTTATTAGTCCAAGATAACAAATTAGTAAACAAGCTTCGAACTTACAAAAAAATAAGTTATCAAAATTATTTTGTTTTACTGATGAGTAAACAGTCAGGAAAGCATGAAACAAGAGGCAGAATAACCTATCAAGGAAGATGACACTTAGTTCCTAAGTATAAGAGATGATAGTTATCACAAAAACTGAGGGTCCTTGGCTTAATCTCTTCCGATGACTTAGGGTGTACAATGGTTAAAAGTACCATATCAAGACGAGAAGCTTTAAAACGCTTTGAAACGTGAGCCACAAAGCTGAATTAAATAATAAAATTAAAAAAGATAACTGACCGATTACTAACTAAGCTTTTGAATAGTAAAAGTTATTAGTCCAAGATAACAAATTAGTAAACAAGCTTCGAACTTACAAAAAAATAACCAAGCGACACATAGATGATTTTGAGAATTTGATACAAACCGAAACGTTATAATTCCAATTGGTGTAAGAATAAGACCAGATATAAATCTAAAATTAAGAATATGTAGATAAGAAAAAACAACTTCAACCATGTATCCTGTAGAGAGTATCAATAATTGCTAGAGCAAAAACAGCATTCAATTAAATTGGTAGATGCAGCTATTTTTTTCAACGATGAAATAAATTTCAACGAGGTAGCTAGAACGTAATTCAAGTTTATAGTTGCTATCACCATCTGGTCATCGAATTTTAGAGGTATTATTATTGTCTTAATGGGTCAATAGAAATAAACTCGTTTGATAAGAAGGTATAAATCTCAGATTAACATCCTTTAACGATGAATGGGAAGACAATAGGTTAGAGATAGTGTTAAATTAGATTTAGTGTTAGTTCAGGATCGGTATTAGTTTAGGTTAAGGATTTTGGTTAAGGTTTAGTGTAGATTTGTGCAAAATATATCATTTGCTTAGCAAGAACCTAACATTTGAAACCTTTAGTATTATAATCAGGGATCGAACCAAAGGCCCTCTGGCTCCGCGGCAAACGCTTAACTATTAGTCCACTGAGTCAGCCCCCAACCAATTACAAGATAATTTCTGCTTAGCTAAAATGGTTATTCTTTGTAGATAGTTTAATAGTCGCTCTAACTGATCTCAATAATATAGCTGCTGCACTGCACATTCCAACGGTGTGCAAAGCACCTTCATGATGGACGCGATGGACACTTGCTAAAAGTTGAATAAACGGTTAAAAAATATAACTATTTAACGTCCCATATTTTCTAGTGGATACTAATATACGTTGCAAACAACTTTCTAGTAATTTTCGAATGATAAGTTAGGTAGTCTTGTTGCATGTTTCATGTAATTTCAGGGCAGTTGTCCTCAAAAATTAAAAACACATGAAGAACATTTGAAGATCACTTGAAACTAACTTTGATATAATTCTCTTGCATTTCAAGAAGAAAGTAATGATCGTCTGAGTTTAATATGAGTATGAAATTAACTCAGCGATCGTAATTGGTAACAGTATCCCTATATCCCTAGCTAACTGAAGCTGTAAATTTGGGATTATGAATTTCAACTATGCTTAACGCAAGACTTGAAGGTCATAGGTACGATCTCGAATGCAGTTGTAAGTACTCGCCGCCAAGTCCTAAACCAGACTGAGAAGAGCTGTTTAGTATCTCCTTATCTTTAAAAGTTACTCACCTGGTACCATTTGATTGTGTAGATTACCCACAAATCTAACTAATGTTAATATTGTTATTAAGTAAATGCATACTTACACAATTGTTGGATACATATTTGATCCAATTACAGGTAATAAAGGAAATATAGCCAAACAACAACATGAAACGCACCAAAGAGAAAGAATTATCTGTGTGTGTTAAACAAAACGATCAATAGGTATAATAGTAATAATAATAACAATACCAATTTGTAAGTTAAGTAAATATAGAACTATTGATTTTTGACAAAAGAAAACTACATACTAATCACTTGTTTAATTAATTAATTTTACTAATATGAAGCGTATTTCAGTTTCATATTGTTCTGTAGACTAAAATAGATACATATTAAATGGCCAATTATCAAAAGCTTCCTGGTTTCCGAAGCATATTCAAACATTTTTTCGTGGGAGGAAAAACTAACAACACATAGTTTCAGGAAAACTGTTGGGATGATTTGCAGAACCCCACCCCCAAACTTCGGTACTGAGAACACTCCATATAATCATCACTCAGTAAAATTAGTAGTTTTTGCATGGCACCATCCCCTGGCTCGGTTGAGCAGCACTTTGCTTTTGGATTGGATAAATTATAAAGGTGATTTTTAGTCGGTTCAAGTTGTAAATACACAGTTTTTTGTACATATGTAACACTTATTGGGGTAAAATTTTCCACACTTCTATCTTATGACTAGCGAATTCAAACGTTAAGAAATTCGAGTTCAAAAGAAAACTAATACGCAGATTAACAAATAGTGATGTAAGCTAGGGGAAGTCGATTTTAGAAATCACAAATAATGCCATACGATCGTAAGGGATATCCTGTACCTCGTGTTACATCATCTACTTATCTAAGAAATTAATATATACACGTTTATCAGTGAAAAGGAATGACTTTTGACACAATACACCTATTGGAAATTCTCTAGACGTGTTTTAATTAGTGTATTAGTCAGCATGCCAACTTACAGCATGATACGTCACACAAAATAATCTCGATTACTACTAGAGAAAAACGTGAGGTTAACATTGCCCAATTGCCTACGCCATAGAAGAATCCTTTTCGAGGCAATTAAAAAGAATTCTGGATTAGGTAATGTCTTGACGACCTGAGAGTGTGACTGCAGAACCCAAGGGACAATTACTTCAAGTTGGTCACACACAGCTTTTCTGAGAATAGTTTTGAATGTGTTAGCTCTGTATTTTTCATAGCCTTATCACCAGTGACGGAAATTTGTAGAGTCAGGCGAAGTATGCCGTTTCAATAATTGGCTTATTTTAACTCTTTCCCTCTGTTATATGAAGCCCGAATCGCAGCGAATTTCGGTTATCTGATGTATATAATTAACCATCATCACACTCCTATACACTTGGTTGTAAAACTTTACCTTAGAACTTTAGGTTTGAAGTCCATATCAATAAGAAATACTCAGTGTAGGTGAATCATTACTGACTTATTAAGTTAAAACACTAAGATATCATACCTTGAAATATAACTAGCATAAAAATGGTGTAGTCACTGATATTATGTGGTTGGAGTTTTATGGTGCGGACACGCTCAGTAATCGTCAAATAGCACGAAACATAAATTCAAGATATTATGTCGATTGTCTTCAACCACCTAACATCAATAGCAAACTATATGCATCAATCCATCACAAGATAGTGAGTGTACCGACTTAAATGACAGAATTTAATATTCACTAAGGAACTAGAAGAATATAACATTATGATTAAAAATGGAGTGTAGCTGGTAAGTGAACACCAGGATTTGTGTTTCGTCCCATTCATGAACCGTCGGTTGGATGTACTTGGATGCGTTGGTGTTCACATTGAGACTTGAACTCAGTCCATTCGTGTCAAACATTACCCCGTTCTTTGAATAGCTACTGGGTGTAGATAGTCGAAATTATGCACTTATGTATAATCTCAATGTTTCTGATTTTTTGTTGATGCACGTATATTAACAGAGATCGATCAATTTGAGTATTTAACAACATCAAAGGGAAGATGGAAAAACATTCCAATTATAAACATGACATCAGTTACTACTAGATAATAAAAAAATATTGATATATCAGGAACCTAGTTTATGAATAATTGCAGATTAGCAGAGTAATGATAATAATAGCAACTGTGACTTACCTTTTCACGTGGTCTAAATGACTTATCTATATATGGCCATGAAGCGAATAGTAAACAACCCAAAGAAAGCAGATAACGATGGAAAAATCCCCAAACCTATAAAGACAATTTAAAGAGAAATATTTAATTGTATAGATATACAAATACATAACATTATCAATTAGAACAAGGAATAAACTTTAAACTGTCTTTTATCTTCTCAATGGTTGGAGATGGTTTAAGAGTTATTCAAGATATAGTACAAGTTGTGATGGAAAGTAATTATGTGAACTTAGCAATTGCTTTAGACAGTGTAGCACTACTGCGTTATATGTTTGAGTTGTGTAGACATAGTCAAGTCATAAGATTACCACCATATGACCTCCTTCAACGTTCGCGCATTGATGCAGACCAGATAACAGATAGATTCGGTTATATCGTTAGAAGGCTACAACATCGATATTCACTGTATATAAAAGACCTGTGTTTAGAACTCTAGGAATGCATGACAAACTCACTTGCCAACTGTGGGTCCGAAGGGTGTTCCAAGTGAGTGTTTCCGAGGGCTATGTAGAACCGGTAGTCAGTTCCGCTAGAGTCGGTTGGACACTAAGCGCCATAGCAGAGGTAGCACTAATCAACCAGGTCTCCGTAAACAATCGCTTATGTACTGTTAGACCAGAAGGTTCCATCAGAGTGTAAAAAACAATCAGGAGCAACAATGTATTTTCGTAATATTTGCATACACCCATATAGACTGCAATACAGACACAATCAATGATGATTAATTGGACGATCATCTGAAGAAAACACGTTCGACAGATATTGTAGTATTAGCTGGAGATATGAATGTGCAGGTACGTCGTCTAGGAACAGAGGAGAATCGCCTAGATGGCCAACGGGTATTATAAAACTGCAGAGGAGATAACATAAACGAGCTTCTACAAGATTGGGAAGGTCAACGTCTGCTTCTCATCAGGACTAAATTGATCCATCTCGACTCCTTGGTTGGGATCCTAAATATATCAGTGGCTTGATATTTTACCAGATGCAGCGTAGAATAGAAGCCAGGGGCGATGCGGCTGCAATTTCTTACTTGAAGCTTCGTAAAGGTGTGATGACGTTCTTTATTAGAATGGAATTTTCTTGTTTGTATTTCGGTACGAGCTGTAACTTCTGCCTTCTAATCCCTTTACTATCTTATTAAGTGTTACATGTCCTTCTCTGATTGTCTCGTGTCTGTATTTTTACTTTGTAGTTGTGTGGCGCATATATTTTGGTGCCCATTTGTACCAACTTAGATGTGCTTAAATAAATGAGCTTAAATAAATAGCATAAAAAGATAAACATTGAGAATATGACTTTGGAGGAAGAAATGAAAAGGTATATATGTAGGATTACCAGAACTCAAGATTTAGGGGGAGACATAGAGTAAATGAACACAAGGTGTTGTGACCCAATTGTGAGTCACATCAGGCGGACACCGGCTAGACAGTCTGGAGCTACTAATGTGGCTCTGATCAGCAGTAAATGACTTCTTGAACTGATGTTAGATACACGTTAAATTTTAATCCGACTAACGTACTCTAGAGTGCTAACAAAGTGTTATTTGATCATGCATGATGCACACTTTGGTAATTCTAACCAATACTGATTTACCAACTACGTGAGTAATTTGTAAATCTTTTTCCAAATTAACAAAAACCAGTGGTCCTGTTGAGATACACAAATGTTCAAGTAATTACGACTTTCCATGTCGTCCACCTCTCTAAAATTCATCAAATATGTCACTGATGTTCAATATATACATCAAGTTAATAATTAGTTATTTGTAAGTAGACTTAAAACAGCACGAAAAAGTGAATCAAACTGCTTACAACAAAGAGGAAATCTTCACTAAATGACCAGTATCTTAAAAAATTTAATGAGAAAAGTATAGACTCAATAACTTACAAGTGATTCAAGTATACAAACGGACACAAATGTAATTGAGCACACGGTAAAATAAGACGAGATTGTTGACGAATCTGCAAATAATCCTTTCCATACGTAAGCCACCAATGTTAGTAACTGTTTTCGTCGAGCTTCTGAATAGCTTAATGATAATACTAAAATGAGTGGAACTAGCTGATATATAGTAGGTCCCAAAGACCAGGAATCAGCTAAAACGATAGAGAATTTTAAAACAATCATATTAAAATAAGTAAAAAAGTGTCATGATCGGAAAACCCTTATAATATAGTAAAATCCATGACCGACTTTGGCGTTATTGTGATGTATCTGACTGTAAAAAACAGGGTTTACAACGCATGAGTAGAAGCAATTTTTCTTGCGAAACCGCACCTATCCGAGTTGAAGATGATTAACAAATACGACTTTAACCATCGTTCTCACCGAAGGATTGCTTTAAGTCAATGCAGTGACATATTAATAATGTTTAGGTTCAACAGTGCGTTTTACTGCCCACAGATAATAATTTAATTGATGTTAGCTTCTTAAAACATCTAGTTATGTGGCTTAGTCATGCTCGATAAATGCCATCTCAATTACTTCTACATATTTTTTTCTGATACTAATACTGGGTGGTAAAAATAAAGAGGCAGTCACTATATTATATGGTAGTGTAGTATCAAGATTGTTGTACAGTACTAACATCTGTCAGTCTATCACGACTTACGGTTGAGGTTTTGCAGATAGTTCAACTCAGTGGCTTGAGATATTATGAGACATGGCACAAAATAAAAGCCAGTGGCCTTCTTGTCGTAATTTTCTTTCACATCCTTTATAAAAGGTAAAATTACTTCCCCAACTAAGGGAAATTTTTCATGGTTATTTTTAGCCAAACTATACCTACTATTATTGCTTACTAATTATTTAAG
>JALJAT010000366.1:5000-10000 GCA_034768735.1 Schistosoma mekongi | reverse complement strand
TTGATTGACGCGATCACGATTGGTCGGAAGCAAAATAGTAAAGTGGTGTCAAACCGCTATTATTATAATGGTGCAAATGGTCCACCAGGGTTCTTGGTACCTGCGTGGTTGTGCCACAGGAAAGGGCTGTATTGCGTCGCTAGTGTTCAGGTTGTAGAGAGCCTGGTCACTGTGGTGTTGATCAGTTGACCTCCTGAAAAACCAATTTGATTGAAGTTACCCTCATATAGCAGGGTATATTGATAATTGTGTGTGAATAAACTGGTTGATCCTGCCAGTAGTCATATGCTTGTCTCAGAGATTAAGCCATGCATGTCTAAGTACATACCTTAAAACGGTGAAACCGCGAATGGCTCATTAAATCAGCTATGGTTCCTTAGATCGTAAACGCTACATGGATAACTGTAGTAATTCTAGAGCTAATACATGCCTTGAATCCCTGACCCGCAAGGGGACGGGTGCATTTATTAGAACAGAACCAACCGGGTGCGGCTTATGCTGTGCCTGTTACATTCTGTGATGACTCTGGATAACTTTACTGATCGCAGTCGGCCAATTGTGTGTCGGCGACGGATCTTTCAAATGTCTGCCCTATCAATTTGTTGGTAGGTGATTTGCCTACCATGATGATAACGGGTAACGGGGAATCAGGGTTCGATTCCGGAGAGGGAGCCTGAGAAATGGCTACCACATCCAAGGACGGCAATGAGAAATGGATACCACATCCAAGGACGCAGCAGGCGCGAAAATTACCAATCCGGCACGGGGAGGTAGTGACGAAAAATACGGATACGGGACTCAATTGAGGCTCCGTAATTCGAATGAGTACAATTTAAATCCTTTAACGAGGACCAATTGGAGGGCAAGTCTGGTGCCAGCAGCCGCGGTAACTCCAGCTCCAAAAGCGTATATTAAAGTTGCTGCAGTTAAAAAGCTCGTAGTTGGATCTGGGTAGTGCGATCGCATGCTGTTGCTTGTTCACGGTCTTGGTTACGATCAGGGCAGTGGTCAGCTCGGCGTAGTGGTTGTGCAACCTTTCAGCCGTGTCTGTGTTTTGTTAAAAACAGGTGTTGATAGGTTAATGAGTATTGTATCTTATTGACCTGTTGGCATGCTTTCGGATGCCTTTAAACGGGTGCCGGAGGCGGACGGCATCTTTACTTTGAACAAATTTGAGTGCTCAAAGCAGGCCTATGCGCCTGAAAATTCTTGCATGGAATAATGAAATAGGACTTCGGTTCTATTTTGTTGGTTTTCGGATCCGAAGTAATGGTTAAGAGGGACAGACGGGGGCATTTGTATGGCGGTGTTAGAGGTGAAATTCTGGGATCGCCGCCAGACAAACTACAGCGAAAGCATTTGCCAAGAATGTTTTCATTGATCAGGAGCGAAAGTCAGAGTTTCGAAGACGATCAGATACCGTCGTAGTTCTGACCATAAACGATGCCAACTGACGATCCGCGTTGGTTCTATAATTGACATCGCGGGCAGTCCCCGGGAAACCTTTAAGTCTTTGGGCTCCGGGGGGAGTATGGTTGCAAAGCTGAAACTTAAAGGAATTGACGGAAGGGCACCACCAGGAGTGGAGCCTGCGGTTTAATTCGACTCAACACGGGAAAACTCACCCGGCCCGGACACTGTGAGGATTGACAGATTGAAAGCTCTTTCTTGATTCGGTGGTTGGTGGTGCATGGCCGTTCTTAGTTGGTGGAGCGATTTGTCTGGTTAATTCCGATAACGAACGAGACTTTAACCTACTAAATAGTAGACTGGTCCTCTGTGCTCGTTTAGGGCGCGGCTTCTACTGCTTCTTTATGGAGTAGTGTGGTCGTGATCCGACGGGTGCGGTGCCAGTTTTTACTTCTTAGAGGGACAAGCGGCACACTTAAGTCGCACGAAATTGAGCAATAACAGGTCTGTGATGCCCTTAGATGTCCGGGGCCACACGTGCGCTACAATGACGGTGCCAGCGAGCCTGGAAACCTGGCCCGAAAGGGTTGGGCAAACTGTTTCATCACCGTCGTGACTGGGATCGGGGCTTGCAATTATTCCCCGTGAACGAGGAATTCCTGGTAAGTGCAAGTCATAAGCTTGCGCTGATTACGTCCCTGCCCTTTGTACACACCGCCCGTCGCTACTACCGATTGAATGGTTTAGTGAGGTCGTTGGATTGGTGTCGTTGAAGTGGCTTTACCGCCGCTCGACTGATATCGAGAAGACGACCTAATTTGACTATTTAGAGGAAGTAAAAGTCGTAACAAGGTTTCCGTAGGTGAACCTGCGGAAGGATCATTAACAGACCCTATAAACAAAAATCTGAAGCCATGGATCTGTACTTGCGTAAACTATCGGCCTTCACAGTTTGTGGAGGTGACAGGGTTTGCTTCTTTGAGTGCAGTTGAAGTGGATGTAATAATATAAATGTGAAACCATGGATCTGTGCTTGCGTAAACTATCGGCCTTCACAGTATGTGGAGGTGACAGGGTTTGCTTCTTTGAGTGCAGTTGAAGTGGATGTAATAATATAAATGTGAAACCATGGATCTGTGCTTGCGTAAACTATCGGCCTTTACAGTATGTGGAGGTGACAGGGTTTGCTTCTTTGAGTGCAGTTGAAGTGGGTTGATTATTACAAATTTTATTACCTGACCGGGGTATCTGTCCTGTCTTATGCTCTGATGGTGTTCTCGTGACTTTCGGGTTGCCTGATCTGCCAAGGGTGATGGGATAGTACATGACGTGATTGTTGTGTGCAAGGTTCAAAGAGGGTTGTATGTTACGTGTGCATGCACCCCGCCCCGTTTATGTTCCTTTCCAAACATTTTACACTGTTGAAGCGATCCGGTTTGGCTTGCCAATCACGGGTTTGCTGCCTGGCATGCACCTGGCCTTGTGCTGGACTGCATGTACGCTGGCTTAGCGGTAAATATCCTAGGCTGCAGCGATAACCATTAGTTCTATGCACTACACTGTGTATAGGGTTATTGGTGTACAACTTTGAGCGGTGGATCACTCGGCTCGTGTGTCGATGAAGAGTGCAGCCAACTGTGTGAATTAATGTGAACTGCATACTGCTTTGAACATCGACATCTTGAACGCATATTGCGGCTACGGGATATCCTGTGGCCACGCCTGTCCGAGGGTCGGCTTTTCATCTATCACGACGCACATTAAGTCGTGGATTGGCCGAGTGCCTGCCGGCATATATTTGATGCGCTCGTGTATCAACGCGGGTTGCTGCTGGTCAAAGGCTCCGTCCGAAAAATCCGATCACAGCCTAGTCCGGTCTAGATAACCAGATTGAGATGCTGCAGTGGGTTGTGCTCGAGTCGTGGCTTAATGATAATACTTTTATACATGCTCGAGAAGAACGCACCTACTGTACGCTAAGCTAATCACTTAATCATGGCTCTATGATTCGGTCTATGGTTTGTATCGAGAGTGTGTGCTTTGTACACATACAAGTATAATGCTAATTGACCCTGACCTCGGATCAGACGTGATTACCCGCTGAACTTAAGCATATCACTAAGCGGAGGAAAAGAAACTAACAAGGATTCCCCTAGTAACTGCGAGTGAACAGGGATTAGCCCAACACCGAAGCCTACGGTCACTTGATCGTAAGGCAATGTGGTGTTTAGGTTGGCTTCAGGCATTACTGCTCTACCCCAAGTCCAGCATTGAGTACGGCTTACCGTCCTGGCCCATAGAGGGTGAAAGGCCCGTGGGGGTGGAGACCATGTATGACAGTTTTGCTCTGAGCTACCCTTGGAGTCGGGTTGTTTGTGAATGCAGCCCAAAGTGGGTGGTAGACTCCATCCAAGGCTAAATACTTACACGAGTCCGATAGCAAACAAGTACCGTGAGGGAAAGTTGAAAAGTACTTTGAAGAGAGAGTAAACAGTGCGTGAAACCGTTCAAAGGTAAACGGGTGGAGTTGAACTGCAAGCTCTGGGGATTCAGCTGATGAGTATGATTTGTGCTTGGGCATACTGGCCGCCTTCAGTGTCTGTTTGTAATAGCAGATGCCTACCTTTTATAATGGGGTGGGTATGTGTAGACGTTTTTATACGGCGCACGCATTGGAGGTGTGAGGGTCTGCTTGTCAGTGCACTTTCTCAGAGTATTCACCACGACCGGCATTGCTGCCTCTCTACTATGGCCAAACTGATCAGGTTTGACTATTAATGTTGAGCTTGGTTGGGTCGGCAGGTGGCTCTTTGGTTCGTGATTAATCATTATGGATCATTAGTGTTACTAACCGGCTGTAGTGGAGTTGTGTAGTGTGTCGGAGATGGCGGCTTTGCATGCGTACTTTGTCTTTCGGGCATTGGTGAGTCTGGTCAGTTTGTTACTAGCTTCGGCTGGTCTGCTGATGGCTTGCTTTTGTCACGTTGGCAGTTGCGTATGTGAGCTTTTGAATGGGCCAATAGTCTGTGGTGTAGTGGTAGACGATCCACCTGACCCGTCTTGAAACACGGACCAAGGAGTTTAACATGTGCGCGAGTCATTGGGTGTTACGAAACCCAAAGGCGAAGTGAAGGTAAAGGTTCGGCTTTCAGTCCGGACTGAGGTGAGATCCTGTTGCCTTGCTCATACTTTCCAAGTTGCGAGCAGCGGGCGCATCACCGGCCCGTCCCATGACGTAGACATGCGACCATGTGTTGCGTGCACCGTCGGGGCGGAGCAAGAGCGTACACGTTGAGACCCGAAAGATGGTGAACTATGCTTGCGAAGGTTGAAGCCAGAGGAAACTCTGGTGGAGGACCGTAGCGATTCTGACGTGCAAATCGATCGTATAACGTGAGTATAGGGGCGAAAGACTAATCGAACCATCTAGTAGCTGGTTCCCTCCGAAGTTTCCCTCAGGATAGCTGGCATTCTGGGAAATAAAACAGTTTTATCCGGTAAAGCGAATGATTAGAGGCATTGGGGATAAAGCATCCTCAACCTATTCTCAAACTTTAAATGGGTGAGAAGCTTAACTCGCTTAAGTGGAG
>JALJAT010000365.1:0-18478 GCA_034768735.1 Schistosoma mekongi | reverse complement strand
GGAAAAATGCAGAAATACGAAAGTGGTAGGATTGTACCAAAAAGGTAATAACCTAAGAAGATATATACATAACCACAAGCAAGTGGAGTAGATCAAAGAATTTATAATAACAATACGCAATAATAAGTTTGGAGCTGGGTGCAGCATCAACACAGTGTAAAACGAGTGTTACAAGTGGAAAACGATGAAAATGCAGAAATAGAAAGTGGTAGGATTGTACCCGAAAGGCATTAACCTAACAAGATATATACATAACCACAAGCAAGTGGAGTAGATCAAAGAATTTATAATAACAATACGCATAAATAAGTTTGGAGCTGGGTGCAGCATCAAACACAGTGTAAAACGAGTGTTACAAGTGGAAAACGATGAAAATGCAGAAATAAGAAAGTGGTAGGATTGTACCCGAAAGGCATTAACCTAACAAGATATATACATAAACACAAGCAAGTGGAGTATAACGAAGAATTTATAATAACATACGCAATAAATAAGTTTGGAGCTGGGTGCAGCATCAAACACAGTATAAAACGAGTGCTATAAGTGGAAAACGATGAAAATGCAGAAATAGAAAGTGGTAGGATTGTACCAAAAAGGTAATAACCTAAGAAGATATATACATAAACCACAAGCAAGTGGAGTAGAATGAAGTATTTATAATAACAATACGCATAAATAAGTTTGGAGCTGGGTGCAGCATCAACACAGTGTAAAACGAGTGTTACAAGTGGAAAACGATGAAAATGCAGAAATAAGAAACTCGTAGGATTGTACCAAAAAGGTAATAACCTAAGAAGATATATACATAAACCACAAGCAAGTGGAGTAGAACGAAGAATTTATAATACAATACGCAATAATAAGTTTGGAGCTTGGTGCAGCATCAAACACAGTATAAAACGAGTGCTATAAGTGGAAAACGATGAAAATGCAGAAATACGAAAGTGGTAGGATTGTACCAAAAAGGTAATAACCTAAGAAGATATATACATAAACCACAAGCAAGTGGAGTAGAATGAAGTATTTATAATAACAATACGCAATAAATAAGTTTGGAGCTGGGTGCAGCATCAAACACAGTGTAAAACGAGTGCTATAAGTGGAAAACGATGAAAATGCAGAAATACGAAAGTGGTAGGATTGTACCAAAAAGGTAATAACCTAAGAAGATATATACATAACCACAAGCAAGTGGAGTAGATCAAAGAATTTATAATAACAATACGCATAAATAAGTTTGGAGCTTGGTGCAGCATCAAACACAGTGTAAAACGAGTGTTACAAGTGGAAAACGATGAAAATGCAGAAATACGAAAGTGGTAGGATTGTACCCGAAAGGCATTAACCTAACAAGATATATACATAAACCACAGCAAGTGGAGTAGAATGAAGTATTTATAATAACATACGCAATAAATAGTTTGGAGCTTGGTGCAGCATCAAACACAGTGTAAAACGAGTGTTACAAGTGGAAAACGATGAAAATGCAGAAATACGAAAGTGGTAGGATTGTACCAAAAAGGTAATAACCTAAGAAGATATATACATAAACACAAGCAAGTGGAGTAGATCAAAGAATTTATAATAACAATACGCATAAATAAGTTTGGAGCTTGGTGCAGCATCAAACACAGTGTAAAACGAGTGTTACAAGTGGAAAACGATGAAAATGCAGAAATAAGAAAGTGGTAGGATTGTACCCGAAAGGCATTAACCTAACAAGATATATACATAAACCACAAGCAAGTGGAGTAGCACCAAGAATTTATAATAACAATACGCAATAAATAAGTTTGGAGCTTGGGTGCAGCATCAAACACAGTGTAAAACGAGTGTTACAAGTGGAAAACGAGGAAAATGCAGAAATAAGAAAGTGGTAGGATTGTACCAGAAAGGTACGTACCCAACTAGATATATACATAAACCACAAGCAAGTGGAGTAGCACCAAGAATTTATAATAACAATACGCAATAAATAAGTTTGGAGCTTGGGTGCAGCATCAAACACAGTATAAAACGAGTGCTATAAGTGGAAAACGATGAAAATGCAGAAATACGAAAGTGGTAGGATTGTACCCGAAAGGCATTAACCTAACAAGATATATATATAAACCACAAGCAAGGGGAGTAGAACGAAGAATTTATAATACAATACGCAATAAATAAGTTTGGAGCTTGGGTGCAGCATCAAACACAGTGTAAAACGAGTGTTACAAGTGGAAAACGATGAAAATGCAGAAATACGAAAGTGGTAGGATTGTACCCGAAAGGCATTAACCTAACAATATATATACATAAACACAAGCAAGTGGAGTAGAACGAAGAATTTATAATACAATACGCAATAAATAAGTTTGGAGCTTGGGTGCAGCTTCAAACTCAGTGTAAAGTGAGTGTTACAAGTGGAAAACGATGAAAATGCAGAAATACGAAAGTGGTAGGATTGTACCCGAAAGGCATTAACCTAACAAGATATATACATAAACCACAAGCAAGTGGAGTAGCACCAAGAATTTATAATAACATACGCAATAAATAAGTTGGAGCTTGGGTGCAGCATCAAACACAGTATAAAACGAGTGCTATAAGTGGAAAACGAGGAAAATGCAGAAATAAGAAACTCGTAGGATTGTACCAGAAAGGTACGTACCCAACTAGATATATACATAACCACAAGCAAGTGGAGTAGAACAAAGAATTTATAATACAATACGCAATAAATAAGTTGGAGCTTGGGTGCAGCATCAAACACAGTGTAAAACGAGTGTTACAAGTGGAAAACGATGAAAATGCAGAAATAGAAAGTGGTAGGATTGTACCAAAAAGGTAATAACCTAAGAAGATATATACATAACCACAAGCAAGTGGAGTATAACGAAGAATTTATAATAACAATACGCAATAAATAAGTTGGAGCTTGGGTGCAGCATCAAACACAGTGTAAAACGAGTGTTACAAGTGGAAAACGAGGAAAATGCAGAAATAAGAAAGTGGTAGGATTGTACCAGAAAGGTACGTACCCAACAAGATATATACATAACCACAAGCAAGTGGAGTATAACGAAGAATTTATAATACAATACGCAATAAATAGTTTGGAGCTTGGTGCAGCATCAAACACAGTGTAAAACGAGTGTTACAAGTGGAAAACGATGAAAATGCAGAAATAAGAAAGTGGTAGGATTGTACCAAAAAGGTAATAACCTAAGAAGATATATACATAAACACAAGCAAGTGGAGTAGAATGAAGTATTTATAATAACAATACGCATAAATAAGTTTGGAGCTGGGTGCAGCATCAACACAGTGTAAAACGAGTGTTACAAGTGGAAAACGATGAAAATGCAGAAATAGAAAGTGGTAGGATTGTACCCGAAAGGCATTAACCTAACAAGATATATACATAAACCACAAGCAAGTGGAGTAGCACCAAGAATTTATAATAACAATACGCAATAATTAAGTTTGGAGCTTGGGTGCAGCATCAAACACAGTGTAAAACGAGTGTTACAAGTGGAAAACGAGGAAAATGCAGAAATAAGAAAGTGGTAGGATTGTACCCGAAAGGCATTAACCTAACAAGATATATACATAAACCACAAGCAAGTGGAGTAGCACCAAGAATTTATAATAACAATACGCAATAAATAAGTTTGGAGCTTGGGTGCAGCATCAAACACAGTGTAAAACGAGTGTTACAAGTGGAAAACGATGAAAATGCAGAAATAAGAAAGTGGTAGGATTGTACCCGAAAGGCATTAACCTAACAAGATATATACATAAACCACAAGCAAGTGGAGTAGCACCAAGAATTTATAATAACAATACGCAATAAATAAGTTTGGAGCTTGGGTGCAGCATCAAACACAGTGTAAAACGAGTGTTACAAGTGGAAAACGAGGAAAATGCAGAAATAACAAAGTGGTAGGATTGTACCAAAAGGTATTAAACCTAACAGATATATACATAACCACAAGCAAGTGGAGTAGAATCGAAGAATTTATAATAACAATACGCAATAAATAAAGTTTGGAAGCATTGGGTGCAGCATTCAAACACAGTGTAAAGCGAGTGTTACAAGTGGAAAACGATGAAAATGCAGAAATACGAAAGTGGTAGGATTGTACCAAAAAGGTAATAACCTAATAAATATATACATAAACCACAAGCAAGTGGAGTAGATACGAAGAATTAATAATAACAATACGCAATAATAAGTTTGGAGCTTGGGTGCAGCATCAAACACAGTGTAAAACGAGTGCTATAAGTGGAAAACGATGAAAATGCAGAAATAGGAAAGTGGTAGGATTGTACCAGAAAGGTACGTACCCAACAAGATATATACATAAACCACAAGCAAGTGGAGTATAACGAAGAATTTATAATAACAATACGCAATAAATAAGTTTGGAGCTTGGGTGCAGCATCAAACACAGTGTAAAACGAGTGTTACAAGTGGAAAATGATGAAAATGCAGAAATAAGAAAGTGGTAGGATTGTACCAGAAAGGCATTAACCTAACAAGATATATACATAAACCACAAGCAAGGGGAGTAGCACCAAGAATTTATAATAACAATACGCAATAAATAAGTTTGGAGCTTGGGTGCAGCATCAAACACAGTATAAAACGAGTGCTATAAGTGGAAAACGATGAAAATGCAGAAATAGAAAGTGGTAGGATTGTACCAGAAAGGTACGTACCCAACTAGATATATACATAAACCACAAGCAAGTGGAGTAGAACGAAGAATTTATAATAACAATACGCAATAATTAAGTTTGGAGCTTGGGTGCAGCATCAAACACAGTGTAAAACGAGTGTTACAAGTGGAAAACGAGGAAAATGCAGAAATAGGAAAGTGGTAGGATTGTACCAGAAAGGTACGTAACCAATAAGATATATACATAAACCACAGCAAGTGGAGTAGAATCGAAGAATTTATAATAACAATACGCATAAATAAGTTTGGAGCTTGGGTGCAGCATCAACACAGTGTAAAACGTAGTGTTACAAGTGGAAAACGATGAAAATGCAGAAATAAGGAAAGTGGTAGGATTGTACCAGAAAGGGTAACGTAACCCAATAGATATATACATAAACCACAAGCAAGTGGAGTAAATAAGAAAATTTATAAAGTAAGAATACGCAATAAATAAGTTTGGAGCTTGGGTGCAGCATCAAACACAGTGTAAACGAGTGCTATACATGGAAAACGATGAAAATGCAGAAATAAGAAAGTGGTAGGATTACCGAAAGGCAATAACTCTAACAAGTATATACATAAACCACAAGCAAGTGGAGTAGAAACAAGAATTTAGAATAACAATACGCAATAATAAGTTTGGAGCTTGGGTGCAGCATCAAACACAGTGTAAAACGAGTGTTACAAGTGGAAAACGAGGAAAATGCAGAAATAAGAAAGTGGTAGGATTGTACCCGAAAGGGCATTAACCTAACAAGATATATACATAAACCACAAGCAAGTGGAGTAGAACAAGAATTTATAATAACAATACGCAATAAATAAGTTTGGAGCTTGGGTGCAGCATCAAACACAGTGTAAAACGAGTGTTACAAGTGGAAAACGAGGAAAATTGCAGAAAATAGAAAGTGGTAGGATTGTACCAGAAAGGTACGTACCCAACTAAGATATATACATAAACCACAAGCAAGTGGAGTAGAATCGAAGATTTATAATAACAATAAGCAATAAATAAGTTGGAGCTTGGGTGCAGCATCAAACACAGTGTAAAACGAGTGTTACAAGTGGAAAACGATGAAAATGCAGAAATAAGAAAGTGGTAGGATTGTACCAGAAAGGTAAGTAACCTAACAGATATATACATAAACCACAAGCAAGGGAGTAGAACGAAGAATTTATAATAACAATACGCAATAATAAGTTTGGAGCTTGGGTGCAGCATCAAACACAGTGTAAAACGAGTGTTACAAGTGGAAAACGAGGAAAATGCAGAATAAGAAAGTGGTAGGATTGTACCAAAAAGTAGATTAACCTAAGAAGATATATACATAAACCACAAGCAGTGGAGTAGATCAAAGAATTTATAATAACAATACGCAATAAATAAGTTTGGAGCTTGGGTTGCAGCATCAAACACAGGTAAAACGAGTGTTACAAGTGGAAACGATGAAAAGGCAGAAATAAGAAAGTGGTAGGATTGTACCAGAAAGGTATTAACCTAGACAAGATATATACATAAACCACAAGCAAGTGGAGTAGAACGAAGAATTATAATAACAATACGCAATAAATAAGTTTGGAGGCTTGGAGTGCAGCATCAAACACAGTGTAAAACGAGTGTTACAAGTGGAAAACGATGAAAATGCAGAAATAGAAGTGGTAGGATTGTACCAGAAAGGCATTAACCTAACAAGATATATACATAAACCACAAGCAAGTGGAGTAGAACGAAGAATTTATAATAACAATACGCAATAATTAAGTTTTGGAGCTTGGGTGCAGCATCAAACACAGTGTAAAACGAGTGTTACAAGTGGAAAACGAGAAAATGCAGAAATAAGAAAGTGTAGGATTGTACCCGAAAGGCATTAACCTAACAAGATATATACATAAACCAACAAGCAAGTGGAGTATAATCGAAGTATTTATAATAACAATACGCAATAAATAAGTTTGGAGCTTGGGTGGCAGCATCAATCACAGGTTAAAACGAGTGTTCAAGTGGAAAACGATGAAAATGCAGAAATAAGAACGTGGTAGATTGTACCAGGAAGGTATGTACCCAACAAGATATACATAAACCACAAGCAAGTGGAGTAGAACGAAGAATTTATAATAACACTAACGCAATAAATAAGTTTGGAGCTTGGGTGCAGCATCAAACACAGTGTAAAACGAGTGTTACAATGGGGAAAACGATGAATGCAGAGATAAGAAGTGGTAGGATTGTACCAGAAAGGTAATAACCTCACTAATATATATACATAAACCACAACAAGGGGAGTATAACAAAGATTAAATAACAATACGCAATAATAAGTTTTGGAGCTTGGGTGCAGCATCAAACACAGTGATAAAACGAGTGTTACTAAGTGGAAACGAGAAAATGCAGAAATAGGAAAAGTGGTAGGATTGTACCAAAAGGTACGTACCCACAGATATATACATAAACCACAAGCAAGTGGAGTAGAACGAAGAATTTATAATAACAATACGCATAAATAAGTTTGGAGCTTGGGTGCAGCATCAACACAGTGTAAAACGAGTGTTACAAGTTGAAACGAGAAAAATGCAGAAATAAGAAAGTGCGTAGGATTGTACCAGAAGAGGCAGTAACCTAACTAGATATATACATAAACCACAAGCAAGTGGAGTATAAACGAAGAATTTATAATAACAATACGCAATAAATAAGTTTGGAGCTTGGGTGCAGCATCAAACACAGTGTAAAACGAGTGTTACAAGTGGAAAACGATGAAAATGCAGAAATAAGAAAGTGGTAGATTGTACCAGAAAGGTAGTAACCTAACAAGATATATACATAAACCACAAGCAAGTGGAGTAGAATCGAAGAATTTATAATACAATACGCAATAAATAAGTTTGGAGCTTGGGTGCAGCATCAAACCAGTGTAAAACGAGTGTTACAAGTGGAAAACGAGGAAAATGCAGAAATAGGAAAGTGGTAGGATTGTACCAGAAAGGTAAGTACCCTAACAAGATATATACATAAACCACAAGCAAGTGGAGTAGAACAGAAGAATTTATAATAACAATACGCAATAAATAAGTTTGGAGCTTGGGTGCAGCATCAAACACAGTGTAAACGAGTGCTATAAGTGGAAAACGATGAAAATGCAGAAATAAGAAAGTGGTAGGATTGTACCAGAAAGGTACGTACCACAAGATTATATACATAAACCACAAGCAAGTGGAGTAGAACGAAGAATTATAATAACAATACCAATAATTAAGTTTGGAGCTTGGGTGCAGCATCAAACACAGGTGTAAAACGAGTGTTTACAAGTGGAAGAACGAGGAAAAATGCAGAAATAGAAAGTGTAGGATTGTACCCGAAATGCATTAACCTAACAAGATATATACATAAACCACAAGCAAGTGGAGTAGCACCAAGAATTTATAATAACAATACGCAATAAATAAGTTTGGGAGCTTGGGGTGCAGCATCAAACACAGTATAAAACGAGTGCTATAAAGTGGAAAACGATGAAAAGGCAGAAATAAGAAAGTGGGTAGGATTGTACCAGAAAGGCATTAACCTAACAAGATATATACATAACCACAAGCAAGTGGAGTACGCACCAAGAATTTATAATACAATACGCAATAAATAAGTTTGGAGCTTGGGTGCAGCATCAAACACAGTGTAAAACGAGTGTTACAAGTGTAAAAGAGGAAAATTGACAGAAATAGGAAAGTGGTAGGATTGTACCAGAACGGTACGTAACCCAACACGATATATACATAAACCACAAGCAAGTGGAGTATAAACGAAGGGAATTTATAATACATACGCAATAATAAGTTTGGAGCTTGGGTGCAGCATCAAACACAGTGTAAAACGAGTGCTACAAGTGGAAAACGATGAAAATGCAGAAATAGGAAAGTGGTAGGATTGTACCAGACAAGGTATTAACCTAACTAGTATATACATAAACCACAAGCAGTGGAGTAGAACGAGAATTTATAATAACAATACGCAATAATAAGTTTGGAGCTTGGTGCAGCATCAAACACAGTGTAAAACGAGTGTTACAAGTGGAAAACGAGTGAAAATGCAGAAATAAGAGTGGTAGGATTGTACCCAAGGCATTAGACCTAACAAGATATATACTACAACCACAACATTAGCAGTGGGTAGTAAAAAAGAGAATCTATAATAATAAGACCGCATAAATACGTTTGGCGCTTGGGTGCAGCATCAAACACAGTGTAAAACGAGTGTTACAAGTGGAAAACGAGAAAATGCAGAAATCAGAAAGTGGTAGGATTGTACCCAGAAGGGCATTGAACCTAACAAGATATATACATAAACCACAAGCAAGTGGAGTAGATCACAAGAATTTATAATAACAAATACGCAATAAATAAGTTTGGAGCTTGGGTGCAGCATCAAACCAGTGTAAACGGAGGGTTACAAGTGGAAAAACGAGGAAAATGCAGAAATAAGAAAGTGGTAGGATTGTACCAGAAGGAATTAACCTAAAGATATATAAATAAACCACAAGCAAGTGGAGTAGACGAAAGAATTTATAATAACAATACGCAATAAATAAGTTTGGAGCTTGGGTGCAGCATCAAACACAGTGTAAACGAGTGTTACAAGTGGAAAACGATGAAAATGCAGAAATACGAAAGTGGTAGGATTGTACCGAAAGGTATAAACCTAACAAGATAATATACATAAACCACAAGCAAGTGGAGTTAGATCAAAGAATTTATAATAACAATACGCAATAATAAGTTTGGAGCTTGGGTGCCGCATCAAACACCAGTGTATGTAAACGAGTGGTTACAAGTGGGAAAACGAGGAAAATGCAGAAATAAGAAAGTGGTAGATTGTACCCGACAGGCATTAAACCTAAGTAATTATATCATACATTAACCACCAGCAGTGGAGTAGATCAAGAATTTATAATAACAATACGCAATAACTAAGTTTGGAGCTTGGGTGCAGCATCCAAACACCAGTGTATAACGAGTGGTTACAAGTGAAAACGAGGGGAAAATGCAGAAGAATAAGAAGTGGTTAGGGCTTGTACCCGAAGGAAGGTACTTACCCAACTCTAAGTTATATACCTAATCCACCAAGCCAAGTGAGTAGCTCAAAGAATTTATAATAACAATACGCATATAAATAAGTTGGAGCTTGGGTGCAGCATCAAACACAGTGTAAAACGAGTGTTACAAGTGGAAAACGAGGAAAATGCAGAAATACGAAAGTGGTAGGATTGTACCAGAAAGGTATTAAACCTAACAGATATATACATAAACCACAAGCAAGTGGAGTAGAATAAAAAAGATTACAATAATAATACGCAATAAATAAGTTTGGAGCTTGGGTGCAGCATCAAACACAGTGTAAAACGAGTGCTACAAGTGGAAAACGATGAAAATGCAGAAATAGGAAAGTGGTAGGATTGTACCAGAAAGGCATTAACCTAACAAGATATATACATAAACCACAAGCAAGTGGAGTAGAACGAAGAATTTATAATAACAATACGCAATAAATAAGTTTGGAGCTTGGGTGCAGCATCAAACACAGTGTAAAACGAGTGTTACAAGTGGAAAACGAGGAAAATGCAGAAATAAGAAAGTGGTAGGATTGTACCAGAAAGGTCATTACCCTAACAGATATATACATAAACCACAAGCAAGTGGAGTAGAACGAAGAATTTATAATAACAATACGCAATAAATAAGTTTGGAGCTTGGGTGCAGCATCAAACACAGTGTAAAACGAGTGTTACAAGTGGAAAACGAGGAAAATGCAGAAATAAGAAAGTGGTAGGATTGTACCCGAAAGGCATTAACCTAACAAGATATATACATAAACCACAAGCAAGTGGAGTATAACGAAGAATTTATAATAACAATACGCAATAAATAAGTTTGGAGCTTGGGTGCAGCATCAAACACAGTGTAAAACGAGTGTTACAAGTGGAAAACGAGGAAAATGCAGAAATAGAAAGTGGTAGGATTGTACCAGAAAGGTCAGTAACCTAACTAAGATATATACATAAACCACAAGCAAGTGGAGTAGAACTAGAATTTATAATAACAATACGCAATAAATAGGTTTGGAGCTTGGGTGCAGCATCAAACACAGTGTAAAACGAGTGTTACAAGTGGAAAACGAGGAAAATGCAGAAATAAGAAAGTGGTAGGATTGTACCAGAAAGGTATAAACCTAACAAGATATATACATAAACCACAAGCAAGTGGAGTATAACGAAGAATTTATAATAACAATACGCAATAAATATGTTTGGAGCTTGGGTGCAGCATCAAACACAGTGTAAAACGAGTGTTACAAGTGGAAAACGATGAAAATGCAGAAATAGGAAAGTGGTAGGATTGTACCAGAAAGGTAATAACCTAACTATATATACATAAACCACAAGCAAGTGGAGTAGAATAAAAGATTTATAATAACAATACGCAATAATAAGTTTGGAGCTTGGGTGCAGCATCAAACACAGTGTAAAACGAGTGCTTACAAGTGGAAAAACGATGGAAAATGCAGAAATAAGAAAGTGTAGGATTGTACCAGAAAGGTACGTACCCAACTAAGATATATACATAAACCACAAGCAAGTGGAGTATAACGAAGAATTTATAATAACAATACGCAATAAATAAGTTTGGAGCTTGGGTGCAGCATCAAACACAGTGTAAAACGAGTGTTACAAGTGGAAAACGATGAAAATGCAGAAATAAGAAAGTGGTAGGATTGTACCCAAAAGGAATAACCTAACAAGATATATACATAAACACAAGCAAGTGGAGTAGCACCAAGAATTTATAATAACTAATACGCAATAATAAGTTTGGAGCTTGGGTGCAGCATCAAACACAGTATAAACGAGTGCTATAAGTGGGAAAACGATGAAAAATGCAGAAATAAGAAAGTGGTAGGATTTGTACCAGAAAGGTACGTACCCAACATAGATATATACATAAACCACAAGCAATGGAGTATAACGACGAATTTATAATAACAATACGCAATAAATTAAGTTTGGAGCTTGGGTGCAGCATCAAACACAGTGTAAAACGAGTGTTACAAGTGGAAACGAGGAAAATGCAGAAATAAGAAAGTGGTAGGATTGTACCCGAAAGGCATTAACCTAACAAGATATATACATAAACCACAAGCAAGTGGAGTAGATACGAAGAATTTATAATAACAATACGCAATAAATAAGTTTGGAGCTTGGGTGCAGCATCAAACACAGTGTAAAACGAGTGCTTATAAGTGGAAACGATGAAAATGCAGGAAATAAGGAAAGTGGTAGGATTGTACCAGAAAGGTACGTACCCAACTAAGATATATACATAAACCACAAGCAAGTGGAGTATAACGAAGAATTTATAATAACAATACGCAATAATAAGTTTGGAGCTTGGGTGCAGCATAAACACAGTGTAAAACGAGTGTTACAAGTGGAAAACGAGGAAAATGCAGAAATAAGAAAGTGGTAGGATTGTACCGAAAGGCATTAACCTAACAAGATATATACATAAACCACAAGCAAGTGGAGTAGATCAAAGAATTTATAATAACAATACGCCAATAAATAAGTTTGGAGCTTGGGTTGCAGCATCAAACACAGTGTAAAACGAGTGTTACAAGTGGGAAAACGAGGAAAATGCAGAAATACGAAAGTGGTTAGGATTGTACCAGAAAGGTACGTACCCAACTAAGATAATACATAAACCACAAGCAAGTGGAGTAGAACAAAGTATTTATAATAACAATACGCAATAAATAAGTTTGGAGCTTGGGTGCAGCATCAACACACAGTGTAAAACGAGTGTTACAAGTGGGAAAACGAGTAAAATGCAGAACTAAGCAAGTGGTAGGATTGTACACCGAAGGCATTAACCTAACAAGATATATACATAAACCACAAGCAAGTGGAGTAGATAAAAGAATTTATAATAACAATACGCCATAAATAAGTTTGGAGCTTGGGTGCAGCATCAACACAGTGTAAACGAGTGTTACAAGTGGAAAACGATGGAAATGCAGAAATAATGAAAGTGGTCGGATTGTACCAGAAAGGTATAACCTAACAGATATATTACATAAACCACAGCAAGTGGAGTAGATCAAGAATTTATAATAACAAACGCATAAATAAGTTTGGAGCTTGGGTGCAGCATCAAACACAGTGTAAAAGAGTGTACAAGTGGAAACGAGGAAAATGCAGAATACTGAAAGTGGTAGGCTTTGTACCAGAAAGGTACGTACCCAACAAGATATATACATAAACCACAAGCAAGTGGAGTAGAATGAAGTATTTATAATAACATACGCAATAAATAGTTTGGAGCTTGGGTTGCAGCATCAAACACAGTGTAAAACGAGTGTTACAGTGGAAAACGATGAAAATGCAGAAATAAGAAAGTGGTAGGATTGTACCAGAAAGGTACGTACCCAACAAGATATATACATAAACCACAGCAAGTGGAGTATAACGAAGAATTTATAATACAATACGCAATAAATAGTTTGGAGCTTGGTGCAGCATCAACACAGTGTAAAACGAGTGTTACAAGTGGAAAACGATGAAAATGCAGAAATAAGAAACTCGTAGGATTGTACCAGAAAGGTATAAACCTAACAAGATATATACGTAAACCACAAGCAAGTGGAGTAGAATGAAGTATTTATAATAACAATACGCATAAATAAGTTTGGAGCTTGGTGCAGCATCAACACAGTGTAAAACGAGTGTTACAAGTGGAAAACGAGGAAAATGCAGAAATAAGAAACTCGTAGGATTGTACCAGGAAGGTATGTACCCAACAAGATATATACATAAACCACTAGCAAGTGGAGTAGAATGAAGTATTTATAATAACAATACGCAATAATAAGTTTGGAGCATGAGTGCAGGTTCAAACTCAGTGTAAAGTGAGTGTTACAAGTGGAAAACGATGAAAATGCAGAAATAGAAAGTGGTAGGATTGTACCAAAAAGGTAATAACCTAAGAAGATATATACATAAACCACAGCAAGTGGAGTAGAACGAAGAATTTATAATAACAATACGCATAAATAAGTTTGGAGCTTGGTGCAGCATCAACACAGTGTAAAACGAGTGTTACAAGTGGAAAACGAGGAAAATGCAGAAATAGAAAGTGGTAGGATGTACCAGAAAGGTATAAACCTAACAAGATATATACATAAACACAAGCAAGTGGAGTAGAATAAAAAAGATTAAAATAATAATACGCAATAAATAAGTTTGGAGCTTGGTGCAGCATCAAACACAGTGTAAAACGAGTGTTACAAGTGGAAAACGAGGAAAATGCAGAAATAAGAAAGTGGTAGGATTGTACCCGAAAGGCATTAACCTAACAAGATATATACATAACCACAAGCAAGTGGAGTAGCACCAAGAATTTATAATAACATACGCAATAAATAGTTTGGAGCTTGGTGCAGCATCAACACAGTGTAAAACGAGTGTTACAGTGGAAAACGATGAAAATGCAGAAATAGAAAGTGGTAGGATGTACCAGAAAGGTATAAACCTAACAAGATATATACATAAACCACAGCAAGTGGAGTATAACGAAGAATTTATAATACAATACGCAATAATAAGTTTGGAGCTTGGGTTGCAGCATCAAACACAGTATAAAACGAGTGCTATAAGTGGAAAACGATGAAAATGCAGAAATACGAAAGTGGTAGGATTGTACCCGAAAGGCATTAACCTAACAAGATATATACATAAACCACAGCAAGTGGAGTAGCACCAAGAATTTATAATACAATACGCAATAAATAAGTTTGGAGCTTGGGTGCAGCATCAACACAGTGTAAAACGAGTGTTACAAGTGGAAAACGAGGAAAATGCAGAAATAAGAAAGTGGTAGGATTGTACCCGAAAGGCATTAACCTAACAAGATATATACATAACCACAAGCAAGTGGAGTAGCACCAAGAATTTATAATAACATACGCAATAAATAGTTTGGAGCTTGGTGCAGCATCAACACAGTGTAAAACGAGTGTTACAAGTGGAAAACGATGAAAATGCAGAAATAGAAAGTGGTAGGATGTACCAGAAAGGTATAAACCTAACAAGATATATACATAAACACAAGCAAGTGGAGTAGAACGAAGAATTTATAATACAATACGCAATAATAAGTTTGGAGCTTGGGTTGCAGCATCAAACACAGTATAAAACGAGTGCTATAAGTGGAAAACGAGGAAAATGCAGAAATACGAAAGTGGTAGGATTGTACCCGAAAGGCATTAACCTAACAAGATATATACATAAACCACTAGCAAGTGGAGTAGCACCAAGAATTTATAATAACATACGCAATAAATAAGTTTGGAGCTTGGGTGCAGCATCAACACAGTGTAAAACGAGTGTTACAAGTGGAAAACGAGGAAAATGCAGAAATAGGAAAGTGGTAGGATTGTACCCGAAAGGCATTAACCTAACAAGATATATACGTAAACCACAAGCAAGTGGAGTAGCACCAAGAATTTATAATAACAATACGCAATAATAAGTTTGGAGCTTGGTGCAGCATCAAACACAGTGTAAAACGAGTGTACAAGTGGAAAACGATGAAAATGCAGAAATACGAAAGTGGTAGGATTGTACCAGAAAGGTATAAACCTAACAAGATATATACATAAACCACTAGCAAGTGGAGTAGCACCAAGAATTTATAATACAATACGCAATAAATAAGTTGGAGCTTGGGTGCAGCATCAACACAGTGTAAAACGAGTGTACAAGTGGAAAACGAGGAAAATGCAGAAATAGGAAAGTGGTAGGATGTACCAGAAAGGTACGTACCCAACTAGATATATACATAAACCACAAGCAAGTGGAGTAGAACAAAGAATTTATAATAACAATACGCAATAAATAGTTTGGAGCTTGGGTGCAGCTTCAAACTCAGTGTAAAGTGAGTGTTACAAGTGGAAAACGATGAAAATGCAGAAATAAGAAACTCGTAGGATTGTACCAAAAAGGTAATAACCTAAGAAGATATATACATAAACCACAGCAAGTGGAGTAGAACAAAGAATTTATAATACAATACGCAATAAATAAGTTTGGAGCTTGGTGCAGCATCAAACACAGTGTAAAACGAGTGTTACAAGTGGAAAACGAGGAAAATGCAGAAATAAGAAAGTGGTAGGATTGTACCCGAAAGGCATTAACCTAACAAGATATATACATAAACCACAAGCAAGTGGAGTAGAATAAAAAAGATTAAAATAATAATACGCAATAAATAAGTTTGGAGCTTGGGTGCAGCATCAAACACAGTATAAAACGAGTGCTATAAGTGGAAAACGATGAAAATGCAGAAATAGGAAAGTGGTAGGATTGTACCAGAAAGGTACGTACCCAACAAGATATATACATAAACCACAAGCAAGTGGAGTAGAACGAAGAATTTATAATAACAATACGCAATAAATAAGTTTGGAGCTTGGGTGCAGCATCAAACACAGTATAAAACGAGTGCTATAAGTGGAAAACGATGAAAATGCAGAAATAGGAAAGTGGTAGGATTGTACCAGAAAGGTACGTACCCAACAAGATATATACATAAACCACAAGCAAGTGGAGTAGATCAAAGAATTTATAATAACAATACGCAATAATAAGTTTGGAGCTTGGGTGCAGCTTCAAACTCAGTGTAAAGTGAGTGTTACAAGTGGAAAACGATGAAAATGCAGAAATAAGAAACTCGTAGGATTGTACCAGAAAGGCATAAACCTAACAAGATATATACATAAACCACAAGCAAGTGGAGTAGAACGAAGAATTTATAATAACAATACGCAATAAATAAGTTGGAGCTTGGGTGCAGCATCAAACACAGTGTAAAACGAGTGTTACAAGTGGAAAACGAGGAAAATGCAGAAATAGGAAAGTGGTAGGATGTACCAGAAAGGTACGTACCCAACAAGATATATACATAAACACAAGCAAGTGGAGTAGAACGAAGAATTTATAATACAATACGCAATAAATAAGTTGGAGCTTGGGTGCAGCATCAACACAGTGTAAAACGAGTGCTATAAGTGGAAAACGATGAAAATGCAGAAATAGAAAGTGGTAGGATGTACCAGAAAGGTATAAACCTAACAAGATATATACATAAACACAAGCAAGTGGAGTAGAATAAAAAAGATTAAAATAATAATACGCAATAAATAAGTTTGGAGCTTGGTGCAGCATCAAACACAGTGTAAAACGAGTGTTACAAGTGGAAAACGATGAAAATGCAGAAATACGAAAGTGGTAGGATTGTACCAGAAAGGTACGTACCCAACAAGATATATACATAAACACAAGCAAGTGGAGTATAACGAAGAATTTATAATAACAATACGCAATAAATAAGTTGGAGCTTGGGTGCAGCATCAAACACAGTGTAAAACGAGTGTTACAAGTGGAAAACGATGAAAATGCAGAAATAGAAAGTGGTAGGATGTACCAGAAAGGTACGTACCCAACAAGATATATACATAAACCACAAGCAAGTGGAGTAGAACGAAGAATTTATAATAACAATACGCAATAAATAAGTTGGAGCTTGGGTGCAGCATCAAACACAGTGTAAAACGAGTGTTACAAGTGGAAAACGATGAAAATGCAGAAATAGGAAAGTGGTAGGATTGTACCAAAAAGGTAATAACCTAAGAAGATATATACATAAACACAAGCAAGTGGAGTAGAATGAAGTATTTATAATAACATACGCAATAAATAGTTTGGAGCTTGGTGCAGCATCAAACACAGTATAAAACGAGTGCTATAAGTGGAAAACGAGGAAAATGCAGAAATAAGAAACTCGTAGGATTGTACCCGAAAGGCATTAACCTAACAAGATATATACATAACCACAAGCAAGTGGAGTAGATCAAAGAATTTATAATAACATACGCAATAAATAAGTTGGAGCTTGGGTGCAGCTTCAAACTCAGTGTAAAGTGAGTGTTACAAGTGGAAAACGAGAAAATGCAGAAATAAGAAACTCGTAGGATTGTACCCGAAAGGCATTAACCTAACAAGATATATACATAAACACAAGCAAGTGGAGTAGAACGAAGAATTTATAATACAATACGCAATAAATAGTTTGGAGCTTGGTGCAGCATCAACACAGTGTAAAACGAGTGTTACAAGTGGAAAACGAGAAAATGCAGAAATAAGAAACTCGTAGGATTGTACCCGAAAGGCATTAACCTAACAAGATATATACATAAACACAAGCAAGTGGAGTAGAATGAAGTATTTATAATAACAATACGCAATAATAAGTTTGGAGCATGAGTGCAGGTTCAAACTCAGTGTAAAGTGAGTGTTACAAGTGGAAAACGAGGAAAATGCAGAAATAGGAAAGTGGTAGGATTGTACCAAAAAGGTAATAACCTAAGAAGATATATACATAACCACAAGCAAGTGGAGTATAACGAAGAATTTATAATAACAATACGCAATAATAAGTTTGGAGCTTGGTGCAGCATCAAACACAGTGTAAAACGAGTGTTACAAGTGGAAAACGATGAAAATGCAGAAATAAGAAACTAGTCACAAGCTCTAAATCTACTTCTGAAACGTCCTCAACTGTTCCTGTTCCCAACTCTACCTTCAGGTTTGAATGTTATAGCAATTGCTGAATTTAACTATGATCCAGAAGCTAATGTCACTTTTGATACATGGTTTCCGGGAGTTGAGATCTGG
>JALJAT010000364.1:0-18513 GCA_034768735.1 Schistosoma mekongi | reverse complement strand
TCATCATCGCATAGAGGCAAAAGTGCCTACTCAACAAAACAGAATCATCAAAATCGGATCATCCGTGCAGAGATATGGCGAAATGTATGTGACGTGTCTACATGTTGGCACATTGCCAATTAAACTAAGAGAAATATCGATCGTTGGAAAAAACCAATTCGATGATATCTCGTGAACGCTGCTCCTATTCTCACCATTCTTGCTACATTGGAATCGGATGCGAGTCTCTAGCGATTGAGTGGGGTCACGTGACACCACTTTCTCCTCGACGTCGCAATTCAAAGCAAGTTTGAAAATCATAGCCACCCCACCTGCACAATTCAGTCTGGACTCCTCATCCATCGCATAGAGGCAAAAGTTGCCTACTCAACAAAACAAGAATCATCAAAATCGGATCATCCGTGCAGAGATATGGCGAAATGTATGTGACGTGTCTACATGTTGGCACATTGCCTATTAAACTAGAGAAATATCGATCGTTGGAAAAAACCATTTCGATGATATCTCGTGAACGCCTGCTCCTATTCTCACCATTCTTGCTACATTGGAATCGGATGCGAGTCTCTAGCGATAAGTGGGGTCACGTGACCACCACTTCTCCTCGACGTCGCCATTCAAAGCAAGTTGAAAATCAATAGCCACCCCACCCTGCACATTCAGTCTGGACTCCTCATCCATCGCATAGAGCAAAAGTTGCCTACTCAACAAAACAAGAATCATCAAAATCGGATCATCCGTGCAGAGATATGGCGAAAAGTATGTGACGTGTCTACATGTTGGCACATTGCCAATTAAACTAAGAGAAATATCGATCGTTGGAAAAAACCATTTCGATGATATCTCGTGACGCCTGCTCCTATTCTCACCATTCTTGCTACATTGGAATCGGATGCGAGTCTCTAGCGATTAAGTGGGGTCACGTGACCACCACTTCTCCTCGACGTCGCAATTCAAAGCAAGTTTGAAAATCATAGCCACCCCACCTGCACAATTCAGTCTGGACTCCTCATCCATCGCATAGAGCAAAAGTTGCCTACTCAACAAAACAAGAATCATCAAAATCGATCATCCGTTGCAGAGATATGGCGAAATGTATGTGACGTGTCTACATGTGGCACATTGCCTATTAAACTAAGAGAAATATCGATCGGTTGGAAAAAAACCAATTTCGATGATATCTCGTGAACGCCTGCTCCTATTCTCACCATTCTTGCTACATTGGAATCGGGATGCGAGTCTCTAGCGATTAAGTGGGGTCACGTGACCACCACTTTCTCCTCGACGTCGCCAATTCAAAGCAAGTTTGAAAATCATAGCCACCCCACCCTGCACAATCAGTCTGGACTCCTCATCCATCGCATAGAGCAAAAGTTGCCTACTCAACAAAACAAGAATCATCAAAATCGGATCATCCGTTGCAGAGATATGGCGAAATGTATGTGACGTGTCTACATGTTGGCACATTGCCTATTAAACTAAGAGAAATATCGATCGGTTGGAAAAAAAAAAAAACCAATTCGATGATATCTCGTGAACGCCTGCTCCTATTCTCACCATTCTTGCTACATTCGAACTGGGATGCGAGTCTCTAGCGATTGAGTGGGGTCACGTGACCACCACTTCTCCTCGACGTCGCCAATTCAAAGCAAGTTTGAAAATCAATAGCCACCCCACCCTGCACAATTCAGTCTGGACTCCTCATCCATCGCATAGAGGCAAAAGTTGCCTACTCAACAAAACAAGATCATCAAAATCGGATCATCGTTGCAGAGATATGGCGAAATGTATGTGACGTGTCTACATGTTGGCACATTGCCTATTAAACTAAGAGAAATATCGATCGTTGGAAAAAACCATTTCGATGATATCTCGTGACGCCTGCTCCTATTCTCACCATTCTTGCTACATTGGAATCGGATGCGAGTCTCTAGCGATAAGTGGGGTCACGTGACCACACTTTCTCCTCGACGTCGCCATTCAAAGCAAGTTGAAAATCAATAGCCACCCCACCCTGCACATTCAGTCTGGACTCCTCATCCATCGCATAGAGGCAAAAGTGCCTACTCAACAAAACAAGAATCATCAAAATCGGATCATCCGTGCAGAGATATGGCGAAAAGTATGTGACGTGTCTACATGTTGGCACATTGCCTATTAACTAAGAGAAATATCGATCGTTGGAAAAAACCAATTCGATGATATCTCGTGACGCCTGCTCCTATTCTCACCATTCTTGCTACATTGGAATCGGATGCGAGTCTCTAGCGATTGAGTGGGGTCACGTGACCACACTTTCTCCTCGACGTCGCAATTCAAAGCAAGTTGAAAATCAATAGCCACCCCACCCTGCACAATCAGTCTGGACTCCTCATCCATCGCATAGAGGCAAAAGTGCCTACTCAACAAAACAAGAATCATCAAAATCGGATCATCCGTGCAGAGATATGGCGAAATGTATGTGACGTGTCTACATGTGGCACATTGCCTATTAAACTAAGAGAAATATCGATCGGTTGGAAAAAACCATTTCGATGATATCTCGTGAACGCCTGCTCCTATTCTCACCATTCTTGCTACATTGGAATCGGATGCGAGTCTCTAGCGATTAAGTGGGGTCACGTGACCACCACTTTCTCTCGACGTCGCCAATCAAAGCAAGTTTGAAAATCAATAGCCACCCCACCCTGCACATTCAGTCTGGACTCCTCATCCATCGCATAGAGCAAAAGTTGCCTACTCAACAAAACAAGAATCATCAAAATCGGATCATCCGTTGCAGAGATATGGCGAAAAGTATGTGACGTGTCTACATGTGGCACATTGCCTATTAACTAAGAGAAATATCGATCGGTTGGAAAAAACCAATTCGATGATATCTCGTGACGCCTGCTCCTATTCTCACCATTCTTGCTACATTGGAATCGGATGCGAGTCTCTAGCGATTAAGTGGGGTCACGTGACACCACTTTCTCCTCGACGTCGCCAATTCAAGCAAGTTTGAAAATCAATAGCCACCCCACCCTGCACATTCAGTCTGGACTCCTCATCCATCGCATAGAGCAAAAGTTGCCTACTCAACAAAACAAGAATCATCAAAATCGGATCATCCGTGCAGAGATATGGCGAAAAGTATGTGACGTGTCTACATGTTGGCACATTGCCAATTAAACTAAGAGAATATCGATCGGTTGGAAAAAACCAATTTCGATGATATCTCGTGAACGCCTGCTCCTATTCTCACCATTCTTGCTACATGGAATCGGGATGCGAGTCTCTAGCGATTAAGTGGGGTCACGTGACCACACTTTCTCCTCGACGTCGCCAATTCAAAGCAAGTTTGAAAATCAATAGCCACCCCACCCTGCACAATTCAGTCTGGACTCCTCATCCATCGCATAGAGGCAAAAGTTGCCTACTCAACAAAACAAGAATCATCAAAATCGGATCATCCGTGCAGAGATATGGCGAAATGTATGTGACGTGTCTACATGTGGCACATTGCCTATTAAACTAAGAGAATATCGATCGGTTGGAAAAAACCAATTTCGATGATATCTCGTGAACGCCTGCTCCTATTCTCACCATTCTTGCTACATTGGAATCGGATGCGAGTCTCTAGCGATTAAGTGGGGTCACGTGACCACCACTTTCTCTCGACGTCGCCAATCAAAGCAAGTTTGAAAATCAATAGCCACCCCACCCTGCACATTCAGTCTGGACTCCTCATCCATCGCATAGAGCAAAAGTTGCCTACTCACAAAACAAGAATCATCAAAATCGGATCATCCGTGCAGAGATATGGCGAAATGTATGTGACGTGTCTACATGTGGCACATTGCCTATTAAACTAAGAGAATATCGATCGGTGGAAAAAAACCAATTCGATGATATCTCGTGACGCCTGCTCCTATTCTCACCATTCTTGCTACATTCGAACTGGGATGCGAGTCTCTAGCGATTAAGTGGGGTCACGTGACCACACTTTCTCCTCGACGTCGCCAATCAAAGCAAGTTTGAAAATCAATAGCCACCCCACCCTGCACAATCAGTCTGGACTCTCATCCATCGCATAGAGGCAAAAGTTGCCTACTCAACAAAACAAGAATCATCAAAATCGGATCATCCGTTGCAGAGATATGGCGAATGTATGTGACGTGTCTACATGTGGCACATTGCCTATTAAACTAAGAGAAATATCGATCGGTTGGAAAAAACCATTTCGATGATATCTCGTGAACGCCTGCTCCTATTCTCACCATTCTTGCTACATTCGAACTGGGATGCGAGTCTCTAGCGATTAAGTGGGGTCACGTGACCACACTTTCTCCTCGACGTCGCCATTCAAAGCAAGTTTGAAAATCAATAGCCACCCCACCCTGCACATTCAGTCTGGACTCCTCATCCATCGCATAGAGGCAAAAGTTGCCTACTCACAAAACAAGAATCATCAAAATCGGATCATCCGTGCAGAGATATGGCGAAAAGTATGTGACGTGTCTACATGTGGCACATTGCCTATTAAACTAAGAGAAATATCGATCGGTTGGAAAAAACCAATTTCGATGATATCTCGTGAACGCCTGCTCCTATTCTCACCATTCTTGCTACATGGAATCGGGATGCGAGTCTCTAGCGATTAAGTGGGGTCACGTGACCACACTTTCTCCTCGACGTCGCCAATCAAAGCAAGTTTGAAAATCAATAGCCACCCCACCCTGCACAATCAGTCTGGACTCCTCATCCATCGCATAGAGCAAAAGTTGCCTACTCAACAAAACAAGAATCATCAAAATCGGATCATCCGTGCAGAGATATGGCGAAATGTATGTGACGTGTCTACATGTTGGCACATTGCCAATTAAACTAAGAGAAATATCGATCGGTTGGAAAAAACCAATTTCGATGATATCTCGTGAACGCTGCTCCTATTCTCACCATTCTTGCTACATTCGAACTGGGATGCGAGTCTCTAGCGATTAAGTGGGGTCACGTGACCACCACTTCTCCTCGACGTCGCCATTCAAAGCAAGTTTGAAAATCAATAGCCACCCCACCCTGCACATTCAGTCTGGACTCTCATCCATCGCATAGAGGCAAAAGTTGCCTACTCACAAAACAAGAATCATCAAAATCGGATCATCCGTTGCAGAGATATGGCGAATGTATGTGACGTGTCTACATGTGGCACATTGCCTATTAAACTAAGAGAAATATCGATCGTTGGAAAAAACCAATTTCGATGATATCTCGTGAACGCCTGCTCCTATTCTCACCATTCTTGCTACATGGAATCGGGATGCGAGTCTCTAGCGATTAAGTGGGGTCACGTGACCACACTTTCTCCTCGACGTCGCCAATCAAAGCAAGTTTGAAAATCAATAGCCACCCCACCTGCACAATTCAGTCTGGACTCTCATCCATCGCATAGAGGCAAAAGTTGCCTACTCAACCAAACAAGAATCATCAAATGCGATCATCCGTTGCAGAGATATGGCGAAATGTATGTGACGTGTCTACATGTTGGCACATTGCCGATTAAACTAAGAGAAATATCGATCGGTTGGAAAAACAACCAATTTCGATGATATCTCTGAACGCCTGCTCCTATTCTCACCATTCTTGCTACATTGGAACGGATGCGAGTCTCTCAGCGAGTAAGTGGGGTCACGTGACACCCCTTTCTCCTCGGAGCGTCGCCAATTCAAAGCAAGTTTGAAATCAATAGCACCCCACCCTGCACAATTCAGTCTGGACTCCTCATCCTCGCATAGAGGCAAAAGTTGCCTACTCAACAAAACAAGAATCATCAAAATCGGATCAGTCCGTGCAGAGATAGTGCGAAAATGTATGTGACGTGTCTACATGTTGCACATGCCCTATTAAACTAAGAGAAATATCGATCGGTTGGAAAAAACCAATTCGATGTATCTCGTGAACGCCTGGCTCCTATTCTCACCATTCTTGCTACATTGGAATCGGGGATGCGAGTCTCTAGCGATTAAGTGGGGTCACGTGACCACCACTGTTCTCCTCGACGGACGCCATTCAAAGCAAGTTTGAAAAAGCAATAGCCACCCCACCCTGCACAATTCAGTCTGGACTCCTCATCCGATCGCATAGAGGCAAAAGTTGCCTACTCAACAAAACAGAATCATCAAAAGCGATCATCCGTTGCAGAGATATGGCGAAATGTAGGTGACGTGTCTACATGTTGGCACATTGCCTATTAAACTAAGGAGAAATATCGATCGGTTGGAAAAACCAATTTCGATGATATCTCGTTGACGCCTGCTCCTATTCTCACCATTCTTGCTACATTGGAAGCGGATGCGAGTCTCTAGCGATTAAGTGGGTCACGTGACCACCACTTTCTCCTCGACGTCGCCAATTCAAAAGCAAGTTGAAAATCAATAGCCACCCCACCCTGCACAATTCAGTCTGGACTCCTCATCCATCGCATAGAGGCAAAAGTTGCCTACTCAACAAAACAAGAATCATCAAAATCGGATCATCCGTTGCAGAGATATGCGAATGTATGTGACGTGTCTACATGTTGGCACATTGCCTATTAAACTAAGAGAAATATCGATCGGTTGGAAAAAACCAATTTCGATGATATCTCGTGAACGCCTGCTCCTATTCTCACCATTCTTGCTACATTGGAATCGGGATGCGAGTCTCTAGCGATTAAGTGGGGTCACGTGACCACCACTTTCCCTCGACGTCGCCATTCAAAGCAAGTTTGAAAATCAATAGCCACCCCACCCTGCACATTCAGTCTGGACTCTCATCCATCGCATAGAGCAAAAGTTGCCTACTCACAAAACAAGAATCATCAAAATCGGATCATCCGTGCAGAGATATGGCGAAAAGTATGTGACGTGTCTACATGTTGGCACATTGCCAATTAAACTAAGAGAATATCGATCGGTTGAAAAAACCAATTCGATGATATCTCGTGAACGCCTGCTCCTATTCTCACCATTCTTGCTACATTGGAATCGGATGCGAGTCTCTAGCGATAAGTGGGGTCACGTGACCACACTTTCTCCTCGACGTCGCCATTCAAAGCAAGTTGAAAATCAATAGCCACCCCACCCTGCACAATTCAGTCTGGACTCTCATCCATCGCATAGAGGCAAAAGTTGCTACTCAACAAAACAAGAATCATCAAAATCGATCATCCGTTGCAGAGATATGGCGAAAAGTATGTGACGTGTCTACATGTTGGCACATTGCTATTAAACTAAGAGAAATATCGATCGGTTGAAAAAACCAATTCGATGATATCTCGTGAACGCTGCTCCTATTCTCACCATTCTTGCTACATTCGAACTGGGATGCGAGTCTCTAGCGATTAAGTGGGGTCACGTGACCACACTTTCTCCTCGACGTCGCCAATTCAAAGCAAGTTTGAAAATCAATAGCCACCCCACCTGCACAATTCAGTCTGGACTCCTCATCCATCGCATAGAGGCAAAAGTTGCCTACTCAACAAAACAAGAATCATCAAAATCGGATCATCCGTTGCAGAGATATGGCGAAATGTATGTGACGTGTCTACATGTTGGCACATTGCTATTAAACTAAGAGAATATCGATCGGTTGAAAAAACCAATTCGATGATATCTCGTGAACGCCTGCTCCTATTCTCACCATTCTTGCTACATTGGAATCGGATGCGAGTCTCTAGCGATAAGTGGGGTCACGTGACCACCACTTCTCCTCGACGTCGCCATTCAAAGCAAGTTTGAAAATCAATAGCCACCCCACCCTGCACATTCAGTCTGGACTCTCATCCATCGCATAGAGGCAAAAGTTGCTACTCAACAAAACAAGATCATCAAAATCGGATCATCCGTGCAGAGATATGGCGAAATGTATGTGACGTGTCTACATGTTGGCACATTGCCAATTAAACTAAGAGAATATCGATCGGTTGAAAAAACCAATTCGATGATATCTCGTGAACGCCTGCTCCTATTCTCACCATTCTTGCTACATTCGAACTGGGATGCGAGTCTCTAGCGATTAAGTGGGGTCACGTGACCACCACTTTCTCCTCGACGTCGCCAATTCAAAGCAAGTTTGAAAATCAATAGCCACCCCACCCTGCACAATTCAGTCGGGACTCCTCATCCATCGCATAGAGGCAAAGTTGCCTACTCAACAAAACAAGAATCTCAAATCGGATCATCCGTTGCAGAGATATGGCGAAATGTATGTGACCGGTGTCTACATGTTGGCACATGCCTATTAAACTAAGAGAAATATCGATCGGTTGGAAAAACCAATTTCGATGATATCTCGTGAACGCCTGCTCCTATTCTCACCATTCTTGCTACATTGGAATCGGGATGCGAGTCTCTAGCGATTAAGTGGGGTCACGTGACCACCACTTTCTCCTCGACGTCGCCAATTCGAAAGCAAGTTTGAAAATCAATAGCCACCCCACCCTGCACAATTCAGTCTGGACTCCTCATCCATCGCATAGAGGCAAAAGTTGCCTACTCAACAAAACCAAGAATCATCAAAATCGGATCATCCGTTGCAGAGATATGCGAAATGTATGTGACGTGTCTACATGTTGGCACATTGCCTATTAAACTAGAGAAATATCGATCGGTTGGAAAAAACCAATTTCGATGATATCTCGTGAACGCCTGCTCCTATTCTCACCATTCTTGCTACATTGGAACTCGGATGCGAGTCTCTAGCGATTAAGTGGGGTCACGTGACCACCACTTTCTCCTCGACGTCGCCAATTCAAAGCAAGTTTGAAAATCAATAGCCACCCCACCCTGCACAATTCAGTCTGGACTCCTCATCCATCGCATAGAGGCAAAAGTTGCCTACTCAACAAAACAAGATCATCAAAATCGGATCATCCGTTGCAGAGATATGGCGAAATGTATGTGACGTGTCTACATGTTGGCACATTGCCTATTAAACTAAGAGAAATATCGATCGGTTGGAAAAACCAATTTCGATGATATCTCGTGAACGCCTGCTCCTATTCTCACCATTCTTGCTACATTGGAATCGGGATGCGAGTCTCTAGCGATTAAGTGGGGGTCACGTGACCACCACTTTCTCCTCGACGTCGCCAATTCAAAAGCAAGTTTGAAAATCAATAGCCACCCCACCCTGCACAATTCAGTCTGGACTCCTCATCCATCGCATAGAGGCAAAAGTTGCCTACTCAACAAACAAGAATCATCAAAATCGGATCATCCGTTGCAGAGATATGGCGAAATGTATGTGACGTGTCTACATGTTGGCACATTGCCTATTAAACTAAGAGAAATATCGATCGGTTGGAAAAAACCAATTTCGATGATATCTCGTGAACGCCTGCTCCTATTCTCACCATTCTTGCTACATTGGAATCGGGATGCGAGTCTCTAGCGATTAGTGGGGTCACGTGACCACCACTTTCTCCTCGACGTCGCCAATTCAAAGCAAGTTTTGAAAATCAATAGCCACCCCACCCTGCACAATTCAGTCTGGACTCCTCATCCATCGCATAGAGGCAAAAGTTGCCTACTCAACAAAACAAGAATCATCAAAAATCGGATCATCCGTTGCAGAGATATGGCGAAATGTATGTGACGTGTCTACATGTTGGCACATTGCCTATTAACTAAGAGAAATATCGATCGGTTGGAAAAAACCAATTTCGATGATATCTCGTGAACGCCTGCTCCTATTCTCACCATTCTTGCTACATTGGAATCGGGATGCGAGTCTCTAGCGATTAAGTGGGGTCACGTGACCACCACTTTCTCCTCGACGTCGCCAATTCAAAGCAAGTTTGAAAATCAATAGCCACCCCACCCTGCACAATTCAGTCTGGACTCCTCTCCATCGCATAGAGGCAAAAGTTGCCTACTCAACAAAACAAGAATCAGCAAAATCGGATCATCCGTTGCAGAGATATGGCGAAATGTATGTGACGTGTCTACATGTTGGCACATTGCCTATTAAACTAAGAGAAATATCGATCGGTTGGAAAAAAACCAATTTCGATGATATCTCGTGAACGCCTTGCTCCTATTCTCACCATTCTTGCTACATTGAATCGGGATGCGAGTCTCTAGCGATTAAGTGGGGTCACGTGACCACCACTTTCTCCTCGACGTCGCCAATTCAAAGCAAGTTTGAAAATCATAGCCACCCCACCCTGCACAATTCGTCTGGACTCCTCATCCATCGCATAGAGGCAAAAGTTGCCTACTCAACAAAACAAGAATCATCAAAATCGGATCATCCGTTGCAGAGATATGGCGAAATGTATGTGACGTGTCTACATGTTTGGCACATTGCCTATTAAACTAAGAGAAATATCGATCGGTTGGAAAAAACCAATTTCGATGATATCTCGTGAACGCCTGCTCCTATTCTCACCATTCTTGCTACATTGGAATCGGGATGCGAGTCTCTAGCGATTAAGTGGGGTCACGTGACCACCACTTTCTCCTCGACGTCGCCATTCAAAGCAAGTTTGAAAATCATAGCCACCCCACCTGCACAATTCAGTCTGGACTCCTCATCCATCGCATAGAGGCAAAAGTTGCTACTCAACAAAACAAGAATCATCAAAATCGGATCATCCGTTGCAGAGATATGGCGAAAAGTATGTGACGTGTCTACATGTTGGCACATGCCTATTAAACTAAGAGAAATATCGATCGTTGGAAAAAACCATTTCGATGATATCTCGTGAACGCCTGCTCCTATTCTCACCATTCTTGCTACATTCGAACTGGGATGCGAGTCTCTAGCGATAAGTGGGGTCACGTGACCACCACTTCTCCTCGACGTCGCCAATTCAAGCAAGTTTGAAAATCAATAGCCACCCCACCCTGCACAATTCAGTCTGGACTCCTCATCCATCGCATAGAGGCAAAAGTGCCTACTCAACAAAACAAGAATCATCAAAATCGGATCATCCGTTGCAGAGATATGGCGAAAAGTATGTGACGTGTCTACATGTTGGCACATGCCTATTAAACTAAGAGAATATCGATCGGTTGGAAAAAACCATTTCGATGATATCTCGTGAACGCCTGCTCCTATTCTCACCATTCTGCTACATTGGAATCGGATGCGAGTCTCTAGCGATAAGTGGGGTCACGTGACCACCACTTCTCCTCGACGTCGCCATTCAAAGCAAGTTGAAAATCAATAGCCCCCCACCCTGCACATTCAGTCTGGACTCCTCATCCATCGCATAGAGGCAAAAGTTGCTACTCAACAAAACAAGAATCATCAAAATCGGATCATCCGTTGCAGAGATATGGCGAAAAGTATGTGACGTGTCTACATGTTGGCACATTGCCAATTAAACTAAGAGAAATATCGATCGTTGGAAAAAACCAATTTCGATGATATCTCGTGAACGCCTGCTCCTATTCTCACCATTCTTGCTACATTCGAACTGGGATGCGAGTCTCTAGCGATTGAGTGGGGTCACGTGACACCACTTTCTCCTCGACGTCGCCAATCAAAGCAAGTTTGAAAATCAATAGCCACCCCACCCTGCACAATTCAGTCTGGACTCCTCATCCATCGCATAGAGGCAAAAGTTGCCTACTCAACAAAACAAGAATCATCAAAATCGGATCATCCGTGCAGAGATATGGCGAATGTATGTGACGTGTCTACATGTGGCACATTGCCTATTAACTAAGAGAAATATCGATCGTTGGAAAAAACCATTTCGATGATATCTCGTGACGCCTGCTCCTATTCTCACCATTCTTGCTACATTCGAACTGGGATGCGAGTCTCTAGCGATAAGTGGGGTCACGTGACCACCACTTTCTCTCGACGTCGCCAATTCAAAGCAGTTTGAAAATCAATAGCCACCCCACCCTGCACATTCAGTCTGGACTCCTCATCCATCGCATAGAGGCAAAAGTTGCTACTCAACAAAACAGAATCATCAAAATCGGATCATCCGTGCAGAGATATGGCGAATGTATGTGACGTGTCTACATGTGGCACATTGCCTATTAACTAAGAGAAATATCGATCGTTGGAAAAAACCATTTCGATGATATCTCGTGACGCCTGCTCCTATTCTCACCATTCTTGCTACATTGGAATCGGATGCGAGTCTCTAGCGATTAGTGGGGTCACGTGACCACCACTTTCTCTCGACGTCGCCAATTCAAGCAAGTTTGAAAATCATAGCCACCCCACCTGCACAATTCAGTCTGGACTCCTCATCCATCGCATAGAGGCAAAAGTTGCCTACTCAACAAAACAAGATCATCAAAATCGGATCATCCGTGCAGAGATATGGCGAATGTATGTGACGTGTCTACATGTTGGCACATTGCCTATTAAACTAAGAGAAATATCGATCGGTTGGAAAAAAACCAATTCGATGATATCTCGTGACGCCTGCTCCTATTCTCACCATTCTTGCTACATTCGAACTGGGATGCGAGTCTCTAGCGATTAGTGGGGTCACGTGACCACCACTTTCTCTCGACGTCGCCAATCAAAGCAAGTTTGAAAATCAATAGCCACCCCACCCTGCACATTCAGTCTGGACTCCTCATCCATCGCATAGAGCAAAAGTTGCCTACTCAACAAAACAAGAATCATCAAAATCGGATCATCCGTGCAGAGATATGGCGAAAAGTATGTGACGTGTCTACATGTTGGCACATTGCCAATTAAACTAAGAGAATATCGATCGGTGGAAAAAAACCAATTCGATGATATCTCGTGACGCCTGCTCCTATTCTCACCATTCTTGCTACATTCGAACTGGGATGCGAGTCTCTAGCGATTGAGTGGGGTCACGTGACCACCACTTTCTCCTCGACGTCGCAATTCAAAGCAAGTTGAAAATCAATAGCCACCCCACCCTGCACAATTCAGTCTGGACTCCTCATCCATCGCATAGAGGCAAAAGTGCCTACTCAACAAAACAAGAATCATCAAAATCGGATCATCCGTGCAGAGATATGGCGAATGTATGTGACGTGTCTACATGTGGCACATTGCCTATTAACTAAGAGAAATATCGATCGGTGGAAAAAAACCAATTCGATGATATCTCGTGACGCCTGCTCCTATTCTCACCATTCTTGCTACATTCGAACTGGGATGCGAGTCTCTAGCGATTAAGTGGGGTCACGTGACCACCACTTTCTCCTCGACGTCGCCATTCAAAGCAAGTTTGAAAATCAATAGCCACCCCACCCTGCACAATTCAGTCTGGACTCCTCATCCATCGCATAGAGGCAAAAGTTGCCTACTCAACAAAACAAGAATCATCAAAATCGGATCATCCGTGCAGAGATATGGCGAATGTATGTGACGTGTCTACATGTGGCACATTGCCTATTAAACTAAGAGAATATCGATCGGTGGAAAAAAACCAATTCGATGATATCTCGTGAACGCCTGCTCCTATTCTCACCATTCTTGCTACATTCGAACTGGGATGCGAGTCTCTAGCGATAAGTGGGGTCACGTGACACCACTTTCTCCTCGACGTCGCCAATTCAAAGCAAGTTTGAAAATCATAGCCACCCCACCTGCACAATTCAGTCTGGACTCCTCATCCATCGCATAGAGGCAAAAGTTGCCTACTCAACAAAACAAGAATCATCAAAATCGGATCATCCGTTGCAGAGATATGGCGAAATGTATGTGACGTGCTCTACATGTTGGCACATGCCTAATTAAACTAAGAGAAATATCGATCGGTTGGAAAAAACCAATTTCGATGATATCTCGTGAACGCCTGCTCCTATTCTCACCATTCTTGCTACATTGGAAATCGGGATGCGAGTCTCTAGCGATTAAGTGGGGTCACGTGACCACCACTTTCTCCTCGACGGTTCGCCAATTCAAAGCAAGGTTTGAAAATCAATAGCCACCCCCACCCTGCACAATTCAGTCTGGACTCCTCATCCATCGCATAGAGGCAAAAAGTTGCCTACTCAACAAAACAAGAATCATCAAATCGGATCATCCGTTGCAGAGATATGGCGAAAATGTATGTGACGTGTCTACATGTTGGCACATTGCCTATTAAACTAAGAGAAATATCGATCGGTTTGAAAAAAACCAATTTCGATGATATCTCGTGAACGCCTGCTCCTATTCTCACCATTCTTGCTACATTGGAATCGGGATGCGAGTCTCTAGCGATTAAGTGGGTCACGTGACCACCACTTTCTCCTCGACGTCGCCAATTCAAAGGCAAGTTTGAAAATCAATAGCCACCCCACCCTGCACATTCAGTCTGGACTCCTCATCCATCGCATAGAGGCAAAAGTTGCCTACTCAACAAAACAAAGAATCATCAAATCGGATCATCCGTTGCAGAGAAATGGCGAAAAGTATGTGACGTGTCTACATGTTGGCACATTGCCTAATTAAAACTAAGAGAAATATCGATCGGTTGGAAAAAACCAATTCGATGATATCTCGTGAACGCCTGCGCTATTCTCACCATTCTTGCTACAATTGCGAATCGGATGCGAGTCTCTAGCGATTAAGTGGGGTCACGTGACACCACTTTCTCCTCGACGTCGCAATTCAAAGCAAGTTTGAAAATCATAGCCACCCCACCCTGCACATTCAGTCTGGACTCCTCATCCATCGCATAGAGCAAAAGTTGCCTACTCAACAAAACAAGAATCATCAAAATCGGATCATCCGTTGCAGAGATATGGCGAAAAGTATGTGACGTGTCTACATGTTGGCACATTGCCAATTAAACTAAGAGAATATCGATCGGTTGGAAAAAACCAATTCGATGATATCTCGTGAACGCCTGCTCCTATTCTCACCATTCTGCTACATTGGAATCGGGATGCGAGTCTCTAGCGATTAAGTGGGGTCACGTGACACCACTTTCTCCTCGACGTCGCCATTCAAAGCAAGTTTGAAAATCAATAGCCACCCCACCCTGCACAATTCAGTCTGGACTCCTCATCCATCGCATAGAGGCAAAAGTTGCTACTCAACAAAACAAGATCATCAAAATCGATCATCCGTTGCAGAGATATGGCGAAATGTATGTGACGTGTCTACATGTTGCACATTGCCTATTAAACTAAGAGAATATCGATCGGTTGGAAAAAAACCAATTTCGATGATATCTCGTGAACGCCTGCTCCTATTCTCACCATTCTTGCTACATTGGAATCGGGATGCGAGTCTCTAGCGATTAAGTGGGGTCACGTGACCACCACTTTCTCCTCGACGTCGCCAATTCAAAGCAAGTTTGAAAATCAATAGCCACCCCACCTGCACAATTCAGTCTGGACTCCTCATCCATCGCATAGAGCAAAAGTTGCCTACTCAACAAAACAAGATCATCAAAATCGATCATCCGTTGCAGAGATATGGCGAAAAGTATGTGACGTGTCTACATGTGGCACATTGCCTATTAAACTAGAGAAATATCGATCGGTTGAAAAAACCAATTCGATGATATCTCGTGAACGCCTGCTCCTATTCTCACCATTCTTGCTACATTCGAACTGGGATGCGAGTCTCTAGCGATTAGTGGGGTCACGTGACACCACTTTCTCCTCGACGTCGCCAATTCAAGCAAGTTTGAAAATCATAGCCACCCCACCCTGCACAATTCAGTCTGGACTCCTCATCCATCGCATAGAGGCAAAAGTTGCTACTCAACAAAACAAGATCATCAAAATCGGATCATCCGTTGCAGAGATATGGCGAAAAGTATGTGACGTGTCTACATGTTGGCACATTGCCAATTAAACTAAGAGAAATATCGATCGGTGGAAAAAAACCAATTCGATGATATCTCGTGAACGCCTGCTCCTATTCTCACCATTCTGCTACATTGGAATCGGGATGCGAGTCTCTAGCGATTAAGTGGGGTCACGTGACCACCACTTCTCCTCGACGTCGCCAATTCAAGCAAGTTTGAAAATCATAGCCACCCCACCTGCACAATTCAGTCTGGACTCCTCATCCATCGCATAGAGCAAAAGTTGCCTACTCAACAAAACAAGAATCATCAAAATCGGATCATCCGTTGCAGAGATATGGCGAAAAGTATGTGACGTGTCTACATGTTGGCACATTGCCAATTAAACTAAGAGAAATATCGATCGTTGGAAAAAACCAATTCGATGATATCTCGTGAACGCCTGCTCCTATTCTCACCATTCTTGCTACATTGGAATCGGATGCGAGTCTCTAGCGATTAAGTGGGGTCACGTGACCACCACTTCTCCTCGACGTCGCCATTCAAAGCAAGTTGAAAATCAATAGCCACCCCACCCTGCACAATTCAGTCTGGACTCCTCATCCATCGCATAGAGGCAAAAGTTGCTACTCAACAAAACAAGAATCATCAAAATCGGATCATCCGTTGCAGAGATATGGCGAAATGTATGTGACGTGTCTACATGTTGGCACATTGCCAATTAAACTAAGAGAATATCGATCGGTTGGAAAAAACCAATTCGATGATATCTCGTGAACGCCTGCTCCTATTCTCACCATTCTTGCTACATTGGAATCGGATGCGAGTCTCTAGCGATTAAGTGGGGTCACGTGACCACCACTTTCTCCTCGACGTCGCCAATTCAAAGCAAGTTGAAAATCAATAGCCACCCCACCTGCACAATTCAGTCTGGACTCCTCATCCATCGCATAGAGGCAAAAGTTGCCTACTCACAAAACAAGAATCATCAAAATCGGATCATCCGTTGCAGAGATATGGCGAAATGTATGTGACGTGTCTACATGTTGGCACATTGCCAATTAAACTAAGAGAAATATCGATCGGTTGGAAAAAACCAATTTCGATGATATCTCGTGAACGCCTGCTCCTATTCTCACCATTCTTGCTACATTGGAATCGGATGCGAGTCTCTAGCGATTAAGTGGGGTCACGTGACCACCACTTTCTCCTCGACGTCGCCAATTCAAGCAAGTTTGAAAATCATAGCCACCCCACCTGCACAATTCAGTCTGGACTCCTCATCCATCGCATAGAGCAAAAGTTGCCTACTCACAAAACAAGAATCATCAAAATCGGATCATCCGTTGCAGAGATATGGCGAAATGTATGTGACGTGTCTACATGTTGGCACATTGCCAATTAAACTAAGAGAAATATCGATCGTTGGAAAAAACCAATTCGATGATATCTCGTGAACGCCTGCTCCTATTCTCACCATTCTTGCTACATTCGAACTGGGATGCGAGTCTCTAGCGATTAAGTGGGGTCACGTGACCACCACTTCTCCTCGACGTCGCCAATCAAAGCAAGTTTGAAAATCATAGCCACCCCACCCTGCACATTCAGTCTGGACTCCTCATCCATCGCATAGAGCAAAAGTTGCCTACTCAACAAAACAAGAATCATCAAAATCGGATCATCCGTTGCAGAGATATGGCGAAAAGTATGTGACGTGTCTACATGTTGGCACATTGCCAATTAAACTAAGAGAAATATCGATCGGTTGGAAAAAACCAATTCGATGATATCTCGTGAACGCCTGCTCCTATCTCACCATTCTTGCTACATTCGAACTGGGATGCGAGTCTCTAGCGATTGAGTGGGGTCACGTGACCACCACTTTCTCCTCGACGTCGCCATTCAAAGCAAGTTTGAAAATCAATAGCCACCCCACCTGCACAATTCAGTCTGGACTCCTCATCCATCGCATAGAGCAAAAGTTGCCTACTCACAAAACAAGAATCATCAAAATCGGATCATCCGTTGCAGAGATATGGCGAAATGTATGTGACGTGTCTACATGTTGGCACATTGCCAATTAAACTAAGAGAATATCGATCGGTTGGAAAAAACCATTTCGATGATATCTCGTGAACGCCTGCTCCTATTCTCACCATTCTTGCTACATTGGAATCGGATGCGAGTCTCTAGCGATTAAGTGGGGTCACGTGACCACCACTTCTCCTCGACGTCGCCAATCAAAGCAAGTTTGAAAATCATAGCCACCCCACCTGCACAATTCAGTCTGGACTCCTCATCCATCGCATAGAGGCAAAAGTTGCTACTCAACAAAACAGAATCATCAAAATCGGATCATCCGTTGCAGAGATATGGCGAAAAGTATGTGACGTGTCTACATGTTGGCACATTGCCAATTAAACTAAGAGAATATCGATCGGTTGGAAAAAAACCAATTTCGATGATATCTCGTGAACGCCTGCTCCTATTCTCACCATTCTTGCTACATTGGAATCGGGATGCGAGTCTCTAGCGATTAAGTGGGGTCACGTGACCACCACTTCTCCTCGACGTCGCCATTCAAAGCAAGTTGAAAATCAATAGCCACCCCACCCTGCACAATTCAGTCTGGACTCCTCATCCATCGCATAGAGCAAAAGTTGCCTACTCACAAAACAAGAATCATCAAAATCGGATCATCCGTTGCAGAGATATGGCGAATGTATGTGACGTGTCTACATGTTGGCACATTGCCTATTAAACTAAGAGAAATATCGATCGGTTGGAAAAAAACC
>JALJAT010000363.1:0-18632 GCA_034768735.1 Schistosoma mekongi | reverse complement strand
TTTTTAACTCCTTTAATTAAATCTGTCATAAATGAATCATATATTAAACCATTAGAATATTCATAAGTCCAATATCATTGATGACCTACTATCTTCACAGGCTCTTTCATAACCCTAACCTTTCTACAAACCAAATAATTTATATTTAAAAAACACAATACTATAACCATTAATGTTGGTATAAGAGTTCATATAAACTCTAAAAAAGGACTCTCTCTAGGCAACACCACTTTCATTTTACGAGATACATATATTTGATAACACATAACTATCATACACCATAATGGAATAAAACAACATAAAAACAACACATATTGAACTAAATTATAATAAACTAAAATAAATAATAAAAAATATCACCTAAAACCTGTAGAATAAAATATAACCACCCCAACACTTAATGATCTAATAACTATCAAAAATACACGAGACAATGATCTACTACAAAAAGTAAATCCATACAAACAAATAAAATAAACTATACAAAATAACGTAACAACCACTTATCAAAAAATATATCACTTCTTCTTAACTGTCTTAGGTACATTAGCAACCTTATCAGCAAAAACACTACTGTCTACAATCTCTGCTACTATTGGCATATATCTATGACCAGCACCACACAACTCAGTACAATATCCAACAAAAACACCATATCGATCAAACTTCTTTACAATTCTATTAATTCGACCGGGAATAGCATCAATCTTTATACCTAAATCAGGAATAGAAAATGAATGTATTACATCTTTAGATGTAACTAAAAGAATATATGAAATCCCTCGTCCTAATCGTAATGGCTTTTTAACTCCTTTAATTAAATCTGTCATAAATGAATCATATATTAAACCATTAGAATATTCATAAGTCCAATATCATTGATGACCTACTATCTTCACAGGCTCTTTCATAACCCTAACCTTTCTACAAACCAAATAATTTATATTTAAAAAACACAATACTATAACCATTAATGTTGGTATAAGAGTTCATATAAACTCTAAAAAAGGACTCTCTCTAGGCAACACCACTTTCATTTTACGAGATACATATATTTGATAACACATAACTATCATACACCATAATGGAATAAAACAACATAAAAACAACACATATTGAACTAAATTATAATAAACTAAAATAAATAATAAAAAATATCACCTAAAACCTGTAGAATAAAATATAACCACCCCAACACTTAATGATCTAATAACTATCAAAAATACACGAGACAATGATCTACTACAAAAAGTAAATCCATACAAACAAATAAAATAAACTATACAAAATAACGTAACAACCACTTATCAAAAAATATATCACTTCTTCTTAACTGTCTTAGGTACATTAGCAACCTTATCAGCAAAAACACTACTGTCTACAATCTCTGCTACTATTGGCATATATCTATGACCAGCACCACACAACTCAGTACAATATCCAACAAAAACACCATATCGATCAAACTTCTTTACAATTCTATTAATTCGACCGGGAATAGCATCAATCTTTATACCTAAATCAGGAATAGAAAATGAATGTATTACATCTTTAGATGTAACTAAAAGAATATATGAAATCCCTCGTCCTAATCGTAATGGCTTTTTAACTCCTTTAATTAAATCTGTCATAAATGAATCATATATTAAACCATTAGAATATTCATAAGTCCAATATCATTGATGACCTACTATCTTCACAGGCTCTTTCATAACCCTAACCTTTCTACAAACCAAATAATTTATATTTAAAAAACACAATACTATAACCATTAATGTTGGTATAAGAGTTCATATAAACTCTAAAAAAGGACTCTCTCTAGGCAACACCACTTTCATTTTACGAGATACATATATTTGATAACACATAACTATCATACACCATAATGGAATAAAACAACATAAAGTATAACTTAACGACTATACTCTCTCACACTTCTAACCATCAATTTAACCATAATCATACCAAAAACTAGCATCATACAATAAAAAACATAAACAACTGACTCATAATCTCTACACAAATAATAACTATATTCAACCAAACACACACCAAAAAATCTATAATCTAAAAAAAAAAAAACAAAAAAAAAAAAAAAAAAACCAACAAAAAAGAAATATAACTAAATCTCAAATTAGATATACCAGATTTAGGCAACATCATTCTTACATAAACAAACAATATATAAACACCACCAAAATAAACTAAAATAAATAATAAAAAATATCACCTAAAACCTGTAGAATAAAATATAACCACCCCAACACTTAATGATCTAATAACTATCAAAAATACACGAGACAATGATCTACTACAAAAAGTAAATCCATACAAACAAATAAAATAAACTATACAAAATAACTAAAAATAAATAATAAAAAATATCACCTAAAACCTGTAGAATAAAATATAACCACCCCAACACTTAATGATCTAATAACTATCAAAAATACACGAGACAATGATCTACTACAAAAAGTAAATCCATACAAACAAATAAAATAAACTATACAAAATAACGTAACAACCACTTATCAAAAAATATATCACTTCTTCTTAACTGTCTTAGGTACATTAGCAACCTTATCAGCAAAAACACTACTGTCTACAATCTCTGCTACTATTGGCATATATCTATGACCAGCACCACACAACTCAGTACAATATCCAACAAAAACACCATATCGATCAAACTTCTTTACAATTCTATTAATTCGACCGGGAATAGCATCAATCTTTATACCTAAATCAGGAATAGAAATGAATGTATTACATCTTTAGATGTAACTAAAAGAATATATGAATCCCTCGTCCTAATCGTAATGGCTTTTTAACTCCTTTAATTAATCTGTCATTAAATGAATCATATATTAAACCATTAGAATATTCATAAGTCCAATATCATGATGACCTACTCTATCTTCACAGGCTCTTTCATACCCTAACCTTTCTACAAACCAAATAATTTATATTTAAAAAACACAATACTATAACCATTAATGTTGGTATAAGAGTTCTATATAAACTCTAAAAAGGACTCTCTCTAGGCAACACCACTTTCATTTTACGAGATACATATATTGATAACACATAACTATCATACACCATAATGGATAAAACAACATAAAAACAACACATATTGAACTAAATTATAATAAACTAAAACTTTATAATTCCTTGATTCATTTTATAAATTTCTAGCACCTGATTCTTCAAGCACTACCATGTTACGACTTAACTCAATTACACATCGAGATTGTCGGGCGATGTGTACCCAAACTATTTCAACCTTCGAAGTGACATACTATTACACTCCTACTTCCGAGTCCCAAAACCAAAAATACTATTAAGTATTTAAACTTTTAATTGTAACGCACAATAACCTATACCATAAGCAGCATATAGACCTGCCTTAAATTAATTAATATTTACCCACTTATTACCTCTAAGCGTGAATATACAAACGGATATACACTAACATTAGGTATAGTAAAATAGTAAGCGGATCATCTCTTTAATAAGCACCTTCCCCCGGAAGAATTAGTTTGCTGCCCAAACCCTTTCAGTTTCTAACCGTGGACAAAAATTTCTTCAACCTAATAAAGGGGTATCTAATCCCTATTTTTAAACTGGAGCTTTATATTATTATTGAAATAATTTCCAATTGAAACCTATTTTACTAACAAATTTCATCTAAAATTCAATAAAAGTTTTATAACCAAAAAAGAAATAAGAAGAATACAGTATAACCGCGGCTGCTGGCACTGTGCTTCCGCCCCTTCTATCACTTAACAACCATCACTAAATTTCTTTATAAAAGACAGATCTCACTACTACAATCATCTCAAATTTATATATTTGAGAAAAGCACAATATAACTAACGTATATAGCATCATTAAGTCTATTTCATATTCCAACCAGGGTTAAATTGTAAAAAATACGAGTAATAATCATACTTTATATACTTTTGCAGAGTACACATATAACGTATTCCAACCACCAATATAAACAACTTACACTATAATATTCCTTTCGTACTAACTAAAATCACATATAGATAAGAACCGACCTGGCTTTCACCGGTCTTAACTCACTCATAAAAGAATTCAATGGTCGAACAGACCACCTTTCATAGCTTCTACTCCATGAAGGTATCTCTAAGCCAACATCGAGGTAGTAACAAGTCGATCAATAGGCCTCTCACAACTCTTTACTCCGTTATCCCCAAGGTAACCTTTAACCTTTATCTTCTGTATAAGGATCTAAAAATAAATGAAAAATATACATTTACCCCCAAACAAAATCAATCTATAATCCAAGATCTTGGGGTCGTTCCGTCTATATTATCACAGCGAGTTCCTCATCACTAAACCAATTTCAGAAATAGTCATCATTTAAGCAACCCTATTTCATTAAACCATTCACAAAGCCCACTAATTAAGAAGCGATATATTATGCTACCTTAGCACAGAAAATCTGCGACCATTTATTCCAACAGTGGGCAGGCCATACTATTTAAACCTAACAAATAGCAATGGTTTTGATAAACAGTTTGAACAGGACTAAAGAATAAAAACAAACTATTAGACCAAACATAAACCGACTTATTCCTTCATTCTTATACAACCAATTATCAATACAGCCAATAACCATAAGAACCTATATCAAAAAAATATGCCAAGTAACTAACTAATTCAACCTAGGACACTCTTAATCCAAGACACACATACTAAATAAATACATCTCTATACATAAAAATAAACACAATCAATTCCTATTTATAGATTTCATTAAGCCATAAACCAGATATTAGACTATACGAATTATTTATCACACTCCTCAATGATTTCTACTAATATTTACACAATAACTGATAACTAACCCAAATTATTAAGAATCAATGAAAATCATAAGCCTTTCGGGCATTAGAAATAATCTATACTCCTCAAAGAATCATGATGCAAAAGGTACTTTATATAATGCCATAAATATTATAACAGACTCTAATCTTCTTAATGAAAATAAGATACATCACTCTATCAATGCTTTACAAAAGCATCATTTTACTCTTAAACTATATTATCTAAATCACAACTCATTATAGCAATCCATAAACATAATAATTACTTATTCCCCCAAGTTCAATACTTACCATTAACCATATACCCAATATGTCTCGGAACTGGAATAGTAACAACTTTACATATACAACTACCAGGACCTCATAATCCTAAAATACGATTAAACACCCTTAACGATTCTCAGATTATAAACATAAAAACCATTGATCTAGTAACCGACAAAATACCACCAATTGTACTAAAAACTTTAACCACATAAAACTCAGGATCATAACATCTTACTCGACGAGGCAAACCATGCATACCTAAATAATGCATAGGAAAAAAACATAAATTAAAACCAACCATCGATAACAATCAATGACCCTGTAATAAATACTTTTTTAACGAACAACCAATTATAAAAGGTCATCACCATAAAATCATTATAATTAAACTCCTATATGAACCTAACGATAAAACATAATGAAAATGAGCCACAACAAATCAAGTATCATGAAATAACCTATCCAAAGACGAAGCAGATAAAACTATACCAGTAACTCCACCCACCGTAAATAAAAATATAAAACCAACAATTCATCAAACTACAGGATCAATAACCCGTAACCCACAACCACTCAACATATATAATCAAGAAAACACCTTAATACCAGTAGGTATACCTATTATCATAGTAACAGAACTAAAAAAAATTGCAGTCTTCACATCCATACCAACCATAAACATATGATGAGCTCAAACTACTCTACCCAAACACACTATAGAACCCATAGCACACACTAAACCATAATAACCAAACAAAGAATTATTTTTACTCAAAGTCATACATATATGACTCACTATTCCAAAACCAGGCAAAATTAAAACATAAACCTCAGGATGAGCCAAAAAATCAAAATAAATGTTGAAATACACAGGATCACCACCACCGGCTGGCTCAAAAAAAGCAGTACCAAATTTACGATCAACAATAACATAGTTATCCCAGCAGCAAGTACAGGCAATGATATTAACAAAAGTAATAAGTAAAAAAATAAGATCAACTTATAACTGAAGAACAAGAATTTAAACGTATCATTATTGTAGTTATAAATTTCACAGAACTATCAAACTAGAAATACCAGCAAGATGTAAAGAAACATTAAATAATCTACCCTACACCAGACGTAGCTTGAGAAGACAACGGAGGATAAAAAGTTTCAACCAACCCAACCGGGAACCAGAATATAAACTTAACTCCATATAAAAAATAGAAGGAACCATTACTCAAACACTAAAAGAATTTAAACGTATCATTATTGTAGTTATAAATTTCACAGAACCTATCAAACTAGAAATACCAGCAAGATGTAAAGAAAACATTAAATAATCTACACCTACACCAGACGTAGCTTGAGAAGACAACGGAGGATAAAAAGTTCAACCAACACCGGAACCATAATATAAACTTAACTCCATATAAAAAATAGAAGGAACCATTACTCAAACACTAAAAGAATTTAAACGTATCATTATTGTAGTTATAAATTTCACAGAACCTATCAAACTAGAAATACCAGCAAGATGTAAAGAAAACATTAAATAATCTACACCTACACCAGACGTAGCTTGAGAAGACAACGGAGGATAAAAAGTTCAACCAACACCGGAACCATAATATAAACTTAACTCCATATAAAAAATAGAAGGAACCATTACTCAAACACTAAAAGAATTTAAACGTATCATTATTGTAGTTATAAATTTCACAGAACCTATCAAACTAGAAATACCAGCAAGATGTAAAGAAAACATTAAATAATCTACACCTACACCAGACGTAGCTTGAGAAGACAACGGAGGATAAAAAGTTCAACCAACACCGGAACCATAATATAAACTTAACTCCATATAAAAAATAGAAGGAACCATTACTCAAACACTAAAAGAATTTAAACGTATCATTATTGTAGTTATAAATTTCACAGAACCTATCAAACTAGAAATACCAGCAAGATGTAAAGAAAACATTAAATAATCTACACCTACACCAGACGTAGCTTGAGAAGACAACGGAGGATAAAAAGTTCAACCAACACCGGAACCATAATATAAACTTAACTCCATATAAAAAATAGAAGGAACCATTACTCAAACACTAAAAGAATTTAAACGTATCATTATTGTAGTTATAAATTTCACAGAACCTATCAAACTAGAAATACCAGCAAGATGTAAAGAAAACATTAAATAATCTACACCTACACCAGACGTAGCTTGAGAAGACAACGGAGGATAAAAAGTTCAACCAACACCGGAACCATAATATAAACTTAACTCCATATAAAAAATAGAAGGAACCATTACTCAAACACTAAAAGAATTTAAACGTATCATTATTGTAGTTATAAATTTCACAGAACCTATCAAACTAGAAATACCAGCAAGATGTAAAGAAAACATTAAATAATCTACACCTACACCAGACGTAGCTTGAGAAGACAACGGAGGATAAAAAGTTCAACCAACACCGGAACCATAATATAAACTTAACTCCATATAAAAAATAGAAGGAACCATTACTCAAACACTAAAAGAATTTAAACGTATCATTATTGTAGTTATAAATTTCACAGAACCTATCAAACTAGAAATACCAGCAAGATGTAAAGAAAACATTAAATAATCTACACCTACACCAGACGTAGCTTGAGAAGACAACGGAGGATAAAAAGTTCAACCAACACCGGAACCATAATATAAACTTAACTCCATATAAAAAATAGAAGGAACCATTACTCAAACACTAAAAGAATTTAAACGTATCATTATTGTAGTTATAAATTTCACAGAACCTATCAAACTAGAAATACCAGCAAGATGTAAAGAAAACATTAAATAATCTACACCTACACCAGACGTAGCTTGAGAAGACAACGGAGGATAAAAAGTTCAACCAACACCGGAACCATAATATAAACTTAACTCCATATAAAAAATAGAAGGAACCATTACTCAAACACTAAAAGAATTTAAACGTATCATTATTGTAGTTATAAATTTCACAGAACCTATCAAACTAGAAATACCAGCAAGATGTAAAGAAAACATTAAATAATCTACACCTACACCAGACGTAGCTTGAGAAGACAACGGAGGATAAAAAGTTCAACCAACACCGGAACCATAATATAAACTTAACTCCATATAAAAAATAGAAGGAACCATTACTCAAACACTAAAAGAATTTAAACGTATCATTATTGTAGTTATAAATTTCACAGAACCTATCAAACTAGAAATACCAGCAAGATGTAAAGAAAACATTAAATAATCTACACCTACACCAGACGTAGCTTGAGAAGACAACGGAGGATAAAAAGTTCAACCAACACCGGAACCATAATATAAACTTAACTCCATATAAAAAATAGAAGGAACCATTACTCAAACACTAAAAGAATTTAAACGTATCATTATTGTAGTTATAAATTTCACAGAACCTATCAAACTAGAAATACCAGCATGATCTAAAGAAACAAACCAAATAACCAAATCCTTATTATTCTCTAACTTTAATTGATCCTCTAACCACCAACGAAAACGATACATTAAATAAATTAAACTATACAAAATCTTTAAATACAACTCATATAAATTTTTACGTCAACTCATATCAAAGAAAGTAGTAGAATCAAATCTACAAATTATTCGTTAGCAGCGATAATATATTTTACTTCCAACATAACATAATATCATAGCGACAGAGCTAAAGCTCATCTTCTGTGTGTAAAACAAACATTTTAACTTAAAATATCACGCTAACAACATAATCATATTTAACAACCTAATACAATCAACTAAAGATCCTTACACTGAACCACCTTCTGTTTTGAAAACAAACAGTCAAATTAACCTATTTAGCTAAATTATAACCTACAAATACTATTCATACCATTTTATATATCCATAATAAACCTCCAATATATACCTAACAATAACTAACAATATAAACACCAAATAACATATAAAACTTTTAAACCAAACACCATCAAAAGCAACTTTCAACAACAAAGACACCTCTAAATCAAATATAACAAAAAAAACTAAAAGTTTCAAATAAGAAAAACTAAAAAATTTCTCACTAAACCCATGAGACATAAAACCACACTCAAAAGAACTAATTCAACTATCTAAACCAACATCTCTATCTTCACCCTTATAACCCCAAACATATAATTTATACAAACAAACAACCAACCTCAAAAAAAAAACAACAAAAAAAAAAAAAAAAAAAAAAAAATCATAGCTATACCATGATTAGTTATTAAATAATTATAAATCTCACAAGGAATTAATTTATAATACGGATCACAAAATTTTAAACGTATTAACATCCTAAGACCTAAACCTATAAATCCACCCCATATACCCATAATCATATAAATTATCCCTATTCGCTTATGATCTAAAGAAACAAACCAAATAACCAAATCCTTATTATTCTCTAACTTTAATTGATCCTCTAACCACCAACGAAAACGATACATTAAATAAATTAAACTATACAAAATCTTTAAATACAACTCATATAAATTTTTACGTCAACTCATATCAAAGAAAGTAGTAGAATCAAATCTACAAATTATTCGTTAGCAGCGATAATATATTTTACTTCCAACATAACATAATATCATAGCGACAGAGCTAAAGCTCATCTTCTGTGTGTAAAACAAACATTTTAACTTAAATAATTAATCCAAAACAACACACTACATATAATAAAGAAACTACTAAACCATACTTTCAAACTAAAACTACATAATAATCATAACGAACACGTGGAAAAGTACCACGCGCTCAAATAAATAAAAATAAGTGAAATAAAATCAATCTAATCATACTTCCTCAAAATATTACAGACGTTAACCACCTAACTATATAAATCATTACACTCTCACAAGCATAAATTGTCATAAAAGGAATACCGCTGTACTCTGTATTTAAACCACTAACCAACTCACTTTCAGACTCACCATAATCAAATGGAACACGATTACTCTCTCTAAACATTGAAACAACTCAAACAATATAATTTAACGGAGTTATAAATGACATCAAACAAATATTCATTTTTCCATAATCACCAAGCAACATACCAAAAATTAACAACACACACATAAAAATCATTTCATATCTTACCCTAGAAAACGCAATACGAACAGCACTCAACAATCTATACTTTTTTCAAGAAGCCCAACCTAACATCAACAATCCATAACTTATAAAAGTAAAAACTATTAAAATATAAAGCATCATAAACTTATAATAAACATTACTAAAACTACAACTATAAATATATATACCCATACAAGAACAAAAAAATAACATAAAACAACCTAATCAACCAAATCAACTATGAACTACATATCCATTAATCTTAATCTTAACAACTAACTTCATAAAATCAGCAAAACTTTGTAATAAACCAGCCAATCCAACCTTTTTTGGACCCTTACGCAACTGTATATATCTAAGAACCTTACGCTCACATAAAATAAAAAATGCTACTAATAAAAGAACCAATAATAAACCTTCTAAACCAACAAGTAAACTCCATATAATACTCTTCATTCCCAACGTATTATTCATATAACGAATATCTAAAACTTGACAAGTTTCAATTCTACTAACTTAAACTAAACACGTATAAATTATAATACCACTGCAAAACTCTAACAATAGAAATTCATATTTCACCAACTATTTGCAGAATAGACATTCTCTTAAATTAAAATATATTGTTAAAAAAAAATTAAAACAACACATTACAATTATATCAAACACTCTTAGGAACAATGGACCTAACTATTCACTTAAATAAATAAAACTGCTCTAAAAAACTATACAATACCCATAACAATAAAAACACTAAATCTAATCCAATTAACAAATACCTAACATAAATCTTATAATAAAGAGCAAACCTTAAAGGAATAGCTAATAACCAAACTATATATCCAAATAACCTACCACTAGAACTTCCTAAATAATAAATAACGCCCGACCTTCAAATAAAATAAACCAAATACAACATTAACAATCTTAAAAAAGACGAAACAATACTTAAACAAAATATAACTTTACTAGAAGCTAACATCATGTGACATCATAATATAAACCAATTACCATTATAAACCCAAATTAATAACCCACAAAAAACAATACCAATACCAGTTAATCCAACTACAATTCTACTATTATAATTTTTAATAAAATAACACACGTATAACATTGATACCTTTAAAATACTAGACACACACCAACAAACTATTCAACTCTTTCTCCCTTTAAAAACCTGATAAACCCAAAAAATAAAAGGAAAAACACCAAACTTTAAAAAAAAACCAAAAAAAAAAAAAAAAATCAGGAAATATAATACCAACCAAAATTAAAGAAGATGATACTCCCAAAGCCAAAAGATAATATAACAAACTATCAATTTTAATTAACCCATCAACATTATTATTTTTATAAAAACATGGTATCACTGAAAGACCGCATAATTCTAATAATAACCAAAAAGTCATCAAATCTCCAGAAAATAATAAAAGAACTCTTAAAAACATCAAAACAAATATCGATAAAACCGAATAAAACATTTTTACCCTTAAATAACATAACAATTATAACTTTAATGATCAACAGAAAACTTAAGTATTTCTTGAACAATAAATCAATGCATTAATGCAACAAAAATTTCATAAACAAAAAGAATAATAAAAAGCAAAGAAATATAATAATAATCCAAAAGAAATCTTATTCTTCCTAAACCTATTCCAAAATATACACCAGCACTAATATTAACAAATGGACGAATTAATAAAACAATAGGACGTATAATATATCTTACTAACTCAATTATACACACAAACGGTGATAATAATATTGGACTACCAATTGGTATAAAACCAGATATAAATAATCTAAATGTAGTAAACATGCGTCTAAAAAATAACGAAAGATACAAAGGCACTATTAAAGCAATTATTATTAACCTAAAACTAAACATATGATAAATATATGGACAACGAACTAAAGCAAACAAAACAATTAAAATAAATAAAGATAAACTATATCACTTTTCAAATCTTAAAACCTTTAACCACTTAGATAATCGAACCAAAAATCTAGTAACCCATAAACCAGATAACATAAAGGATATGTGTAACTTTACACAATATATAAACATGAATCATATAGTTTTCTTAACTTAATATCCACCTCTAAAAACACATATCTTCAGACCTTCAAACTGATACTTTACCACTTAAGCTAAAAGGAAATATATCCACACTAATAAATTAATCACCAATATCTATAAACTTCTTAACTAAATATATAAATGCTAACTAAAATTAAACATATAAAATCCCTAATAGTAACATATTTTATAACTAACCACAACTCACCAAAAAATTGTAAAGTTGGTGGAAAACCACACACATTTAAAAATATAAATCCAGCAACAACATGCATTATAAGACCACCACCTATTATCTTAACTAAAATACTTCATTTACGAGAACCAGATATCTCATAACCAAATCATATAATCATAAATGATAAACAAACCGACAATCCATGACCTAAACAATACACAAATGCATAATAATCTCCACAATATGAAGAACTTAACAATATACACATTCCTATTAACATATGAGATAAACTCAAATAAGCTAATCAACGCTTTGCATCACACTCCAACATAGCCGCAATTAAATAAACTACTCTATAACCCAATAAAAATATAGAATAACCATATAAATAATCAACTAATACACACCCACATAATCGTACTAATCCAACCAAACCTAACTTCATTATATAACCTCTCAATATAATACTTACAGGACTACTAGCCTCAGCATGAACTAATGGCAATCATCCGTGAAACGGAAATACAGGAATCTTAGTTAAAAATATTAAAATTATCAACAAATACATCCTACTAATCTCAGAACCTTCATTACCTCACATAATAACTTTAAATCTACCTTTACTTAAACCTACAAAACATATCCCCACTAAATAGAAATAAATTCAACAAACTTAAATAAATTATACAAGACAATAATTTATCTAAACCACCATTATATTCATAACTCATATTACCTGGAGAACATATAATTAAACCATAAACAATAAAACCTATAATACTCCCACTAAATATATAACTTAAGAAACTGGCATCTAACCACCCTCTTGACCAAAACAAGAATATGCAATAACTTACACCTAGCTTCTAACAATTATAATCAATATTCAACTTTTACTATTACAAAATTTATATCACAATAAATAGAAATAAATTCAACAAACTTAAATAAATTATACAAGACAATAATTTATCTAAACCACCATTATATTCATAACTCATATTACCTGGAGAACATATAATTAAACCATAAACAATAAAACCTATAATACTCCCACTAAATATATAACTTAAGAAACTGGCATCTAACCACCCTCTTGACCAAAACAAGAATATGCAATAACTTACACCTAGCTTCTAACAATTATAATCAATATTCAACTTTTACTATTACAAAATTTATATCAAAAAAAAAAAAAAAAAAAAAAAAAAAAAAAAAAAAAAAAAAAAAAAAAAAAAAAAAAAAAAAAAAAAAAAAAAAAAAAAAAAAAAAAAAAAAAAAAAAAAAAAAAAAAAAAAAAAAAAAAAAAAAAAAAAAAAAAAAAAAAAAAAAAAAAAAAAAAAAAAAAAAAAAAAAAAAAAAAAAACCAAAATACTAAAGATTTAGATACAACATATGTAACCATAGATCTAGCAATTCTTATATACAAAACTACACTCTTAACTTCAACTAATCACAAAACAAGACATATAATTAAGGTTAATGTTAACATCAAACATGACAATTTATCCAATATCACCCAACCACCACATAAATATTTCTTTACACCAAGAATCATCATTGAACAATTAGAATATCATATTCAAACATAAAAAATTAATAAATATATAAATGTAACAATAAATCCAGTTAAAAACCAATAGAAATACGCAAAGAACCCTGACATATTTTAGTACCAACAACTATCAACATTACTGAAACTTCTAAAACAAATAAAGCCATCATCGAAATGAATACTATATGACAATCATTAATTTTCATTAATAAACAAACTAACAACAATAGAATTTTATAACTCTCTAAAACTATTAAATATTTAAACAAATGATGACCACATATCAATAAACTTATTAATACTAAACCACCTCCACATAATAACATAACAATTAACATCTATTCTTTAACTACCAAATTTATATAAATTCACAAATCATATATTTATATAGATCTACATCTAATTAATAAACGACTATCTATCTTAAGCGGAATAATCCAAAAAAACTTATAAATAAATAAAATACTCAACATCATTAATCTACAAACCTTACTAACATCTATATAAGGATACTCAGCATGACATCCACCCAAATATCTTAAAGCAACAAATAAACTAACTACCAATCAAAAACACACCTGACGACTAAAAACATAAATAGATCTAAAATTCTTCCTTGGAAACCACAAAACCAACAAAAACAATATAACTAAGACCAGCCCACCAACCTTAGAATTTATAGAACGAAGCATTGCATAAAATAATAAAAAATATCACTCGGGCTTTATACTATCCGGAGTAACTAATGGATTAGCTACAATAAAAGCTTCCACATCCAATATAATTTTAGGATCAACTAAAACTAAAAAATTAATAAATATATAAATGTAACAATAAATCCAGTTAAAAACCAATAGAAATACGCAAAGAACCCTGACATATTTTAGTACCAACAACTATCAACATTACTGAAACTTCTAAAACAAATAAAGCCATCATCGAAATGAATACTATATGACAATCATTAATTTTCATTAATAAACAAACTAACAACAATAGAATTTTATAACTCTCTAAAACTATTAAATATTTAAACAAATGATGACCACATATCAATAAACTTATTAATACTAAACCACCTCCACATAATAACATAACAATTAACATCTATTCTTTAACTACCAAATTTATATAAATTCACAAATCATATATTTATATAGATCTACATCTAATTAATAAACGACTATCTATCTTAAGCGGAATAATCCAAAAAAACTTATAAATAAATAAAATACTCAACATCATTAATCTACAAACCTTACTAACATCTATATAAGGATACTCAGCATGACATCCACCCAAATATCTTAAAGCAACAAATAAACTAACTACCAATCAAAAACACACCTGACGACTAAAAACATAAATAGATCTAAAATTCTTCCTTGGAAACCACAAAACCAACAAAAACAATATAACTAAGACCAGCCCACCAACCTTAGAATTTATAGAACGAAGCATTGCATAAAATAATAAAAAATATCACTCGGGCTTTATACTATCCGGAGTAACTAATGGATTAGCTACAATAAAAGCTTCCACATCCAATATAATTTTAGGATCAACTAAAACTATAAAATTATTATTTTCCTATATCGACGAACCAACTTCGACCTATCATAATAATCTAACTCAGTCAAACCAACAGTACCTATAATAACATGAATAAAATGCAAGCCTATTGTTAAAAAACAAGCAGCAGAATGAGGATTATGCAATCTCCTAGCATTGCTATTTATAATCTCAGTCAATAAAAATAACCAAAACCCAAGCATACGATCTTCCTTAATAGTAAATAAATCCCAAACAACATATTTTAAAACTAAAAAATTACTAAAAACTATTACTACCATAAAAGCAAACAAATCCTTAATCGTATGATATCTATGAAAATACACACAATCACTATATCCTTTATAAAAAAAACAATGGACTAGTAGAACCACTTTGATGCAAATAAAACAAATGTAAAACTATTAATCCTAATAAAATAAATCCTAAACTTATATGCACAGGAAATACACGAACTAATGTATCAATTAATGTTACTGAAAAACCACCAACAACATAACTAAATATTAAACCCCCAACAACAGGCACACTAAGTATAATAGAAGTCAAAACAGTAGCAGCTCAATATGACATTTGATGCCACGGTAAAATATATCCAAGAAAAGCTTCTACCATTAAAATAACATAAATAAAAAACCCAACTTTTCAAACCCCTATCATACGATAACTTCTATAATACAATCTACGACCAATATGAACATAAACAAGAAAAAATATAATCCTTACACACCATATATGAATATAACGAATAATCCAACAATAAATATTATCATCAGTTCACATCATTAACATCGAAAATTTACCCAAAACATCATAAAATAATGACAAAACTATACCAGAAAAAACCTGAATTATCATAAAAGCAAAAGAATAAAGTATTCTACAATTTAAATAAAGATGACGCTCATCAGTCTTAATCAAACAATGATAAGTAGTCATAAAAAAAGACGTCCTTATCAATATATAAGTCTCCAACATAGGAATACCATAAGCATAAGCTATAGGCTTACTATAATAATCCTGAAATCATAAACAAGTCAATAACATTGTAGCAAAAATTATAATCTCAGTCAATAAAAATAACCAAAACCCAAGCATACGATCTTCCTTAATAGTAAATAAATCCCAAACAACATATTTTAAAACTAAAATAAACTCATAAACCAATTATCAATAATAAAATAAAAGGATGATAAAAAAAAAAAATACATGGTAATATAAAAAACATTAAACTCCCACCATAATCTACCCCAATAACATATATATACCCCTAACAATACACCAATAAACATAATAAAAAGAATAAACATATAAATTAATCTAAATATTTTACCATATATTTTAGTATCAACTTGATTCTTTTTTTGACCACCAAATCTAGAAATTATATAATCACCAACAAAAGTAAATAAAAGACACTTCCTTATAGCATGTACCAATAACTGAACAAACGCCAAAATATAATCTACAAAATGCCAATATAAAATTATTATTTTCCTATATCGACGAACCAACTTCGACCTATCATAATAATCTAACTCAGTCAAACCAACAGTACCTATAATAACATGAATAAAATGCAAGCCTATTGTTAAAAAACAAGCAGCAGAATGAGGATTATGCAATCTCCTAGCATTGCTATTTATAATCTCCCAAACAGCTAAGATCATAAAAGCAAAAGAATAAAGTATTCTACAATTTAAATAAAGATGACGCTCATCAGTCTTAATCAAACAATGATAAGTAGTCATAAAAAAAGACGTCCTTATCAATATATAAGTCTCCAACATAGGAATACCATAAGCATAAGCTATAGGCTTACTATAATAATCCTGAAATCATAAACAAGTCAATAACATTGTAGCAAAAATTATAATCTCAGTCAATAAAAATAACCAAAACCCAAGCATACGATCTTCCTTAATAGTAAATAAATCCCAAACAACATATTTTAAAACTAAAATAAACTCATACTGACTACACTACTCAAGAACACATGCTTCCTAAAATATAAACCCATAAAAGGAAACCCAGATAACCCTAATAAAAAGAATAAACATATAAATTAATCTAAATATTTTACCATATATTTTAGTATCAACTTGATTCTTTTTTTGACCACCAAATCTAGAAATTATATAATCACCAACAAAAGTAAATAAAAGACACTTCCTTATAGCATGTACCAATAACTGAACAAACGCCAAAATATAATCTCCAACAGACAAAATTAAAAAAACTCAAGAAATTTTACTACTAGTAGACAAAGCAATCAAACGCTTTACATCAACATAAAACAAAGCAACTAAAAAAACAAAAAAAAAAAAAAAAAAAAACAAAAAAAAAAAAAAAAACAAAAAAAAAAAAAAAAAAAAAAAAAAAAAAAAAAAAAAAAAAAAAAAAAAAAAAACAAAAAAAAAAAAAAAAAAAAAAAAAAAAAAAAAAAAAAAAAAAAAAAAAAAAAAAAAAAAAAAACAAAAAAAAAAAAAAAAAAAAAAAAAAAAAAAAAAAAAAAAAAAAAAAAAAAAAAAAAAAAAAAAAAAAAAAAAAAAAAAAAAAAACAAAAAAAAAAAAAAAACAAAAAAAAAAAAAAAAAAAAAAAAAAAAAAAAAAAAAAAAAAAAAAAAAAACAAAAAAAAAAAAAAACAAAAAAAAAAAAAAAAAAAAAAAAAAAAAAAAAAAAAAAAAAAAAAAAAAAAAAACAAAAAAAAAAAAAAAATACATGGTAATATAAAAAACATTAATACCAATTTAACCAAAGAAAAACAAATCATTATAAAAGAAAGCAATCACGCAAACTTTCCATCAGAAAAATAATGATATCTATAAACCACAGATATATAACTACAAACCATCAACATCAAAAAAACATAAGAACTATACTCAGAATTATAAGAAAACCCAACAAAGTCACAAACCAAATATCTACCTATATTATAATTTACCCAACCACCTAAATCTATTTTATCCAAAAAAAAAAAAAAAAAACAAATTACACA
>JALJAT010000362.1:0-18689 GCA_034768735.1 Schistosoma mekongi | reverse complement strand
TTTACTGAAGCTCTGTTGTTACATTTAAACTTGGCGACACGATCCAGTTGTTTTTAGATATAGTGAACTCAGTCCAACACAGCTTTGTTTATCAAGTTTTGTAAAACTTTTTACTATATATAGCTGAATAGTTGAGTGATGCATTGCAAAGATGTACTATGTACGTCCGTATTGCTTAACTCTGAAAGAAAACAGTTTTTAATGTACACAGTCAGTAGTGGATCAGTACTTGTGTAAGTATCGGACTTCACATTATGTGGAGGTGAGACGGACGTTTGCTTCTTTCGAGTGCAGTTAAAGAGATGAATACTGAACTTAGAAACATAGATCAGCGCCTTATTATTCTGTCGGCATTCACAGTATACGGAGGTGACAGTATTGCTTCTTTGGTGTAGTTGAAGTGGCTGTAAGAAGAATGTGAAACAATGTATCTGCCTGCGTATTCCGTCGCAGATTCGCCGTATGTGGAGGTGAAAGGGTTGCATTTGAGTGGCAGGTGAAGAGGATGTAGAAGAATGGGGAACATGTATCGTTACTTGCGTATTTCTCGCCATACACAGATGATGAGGTGGAACGTGTTTGCTTATTTGTGCAGTTTAGTGGATATAATATTAATGTGGAACAAGGTAATCTGTACCTTGAGTATTCCCGGTCGCCATTTCCCAGTTTGAGGAGGTGACAGGTTTGCTTTTTTGAGTGCAGTTGAAGTAGATGTTATAATTAAGTGAAACCATGGATCAGTACTTGTGTAGGTATCGGACTAACATGAGGGGGATGTGAGACGGTTTGCTTCTTGAGTGCAGTTGAAGTAGATGTAATAATGCAATTAGAAACATAGATCAGCGCCTTATTATTCTGTCGGCCCTACAGTTTTACTGAGGTTGAATTAGATTTAATAAAGACTGAAGAAACCATGGATTTGACTTTAGTATTTGGCCGGCCTCACAGTAGGTGACGGTGAAGGAGATGTCATTTAATTTCTAGAATGGATAAAAAGATTATGTGCAACCTAGTAAACTCTGACTTGTGTCTTATGGTCGCCCACTCAAAGTTGTGGAGGTGGACAGGTTGGAGTTCTTTGAGTGCAGTGACGTAGATTAATAATGAATGGAAAACATGGTAGCGGTTACTTGTCTAAAGTATCGAAAATCAACGTAGTGGAGCGACAGGACTTGATTCTTGAGTGAAGTTGAAGTGGAATGTAATAATGAATGTTAAACCTTATGGCTCTTTTACTAGGGTAGTTCTCTTCGGCCTTCACAGATTTAGACTGTCATGCTTGCTCCTTTGAGTGCCGTTGAAGTTGATGATATAATGAATGGTTGCACCTTTTTGTCTGTACTTGTGTATTCTGGTCGGCATTCACAGTAGTTCGATTGACATTTTGGTTTTTTTGAGTGCAGTTGAAGTAGGTGTATATTAATGTGACACATGTATTCGTACTTGCGTTTAACTAGCGGTTTTTTACTCTCTGTGTAGTGAAAGGTTTTGCGCGATTTAAAGCAGTTGAAAATGGATGTAATATTGATGGGCAACCACTTGATCATTGCAGAGTAAATCATCGTCTATCACATTATGTGGATTGACATGGTTTGCTTCATTAGTGCAGTTGAACGTGGATGTAAATCTAATAATGTGAACCATGGAACGACTTTGTAAAGTATCGGCCTTCACAGTATGTGGGCGGTGACATGGTTTGCTTCTTTGATGCCGATTCAGTGGATGTATTAATTAAGTTAACCATGTATCATTACTGTGTCAGTATCGGACTTTACAGTAGGTGGAGGCGATACAGGGTTTGCTTCTTTGAGTGCAGTTGAAGTGGATTTAATAATGAATGTAGAACCATGGATCAGTACTTGTGAATTCTGTCGGCATTCACAGTATGTGGAGGTGACAGGGTTTGCTTCTTTGAGTGCAGTTTAAGTGGATGTAATAATTAATGTTAAACCATGGATCTGTACTTGTGTATTCTGTCGGCATTCACAGTATGTGGATTTGACAGGGTTTGCTTCTTTGAGTGCAGTTGAAGTGGATGTAATAATGAATGAGGAACCATGGATCTCTACTCTTGTATAGTATCAGCCTTCACAGTATATGGATGTGATAGGGTTTGCTTAATTGAATGCAGTTGATTTGCATGTAGTATTGAAAGTGAAACCGTGGATCTGTACATGCGTATAATATCGGTTTTCACAGTATGTGGAGGTGACAGTGTTTACTTCTATGTGTGTAGTTGATGTGGATGTAATAATAAATGTGAAACCATGGATCTGTACATGCGTAAAATATCGGGATTTAAAGAATGTGGATGTGACAGGGTTTGCTCATTTAAGTGCAGTTGAAATGGATGTAATAGTGAATGTGAAACCATGGATCTGTACATGAGTATAATATCTAGATTTACAGTATGTGGATGTGACAGTGTTTCCTCATTTAAGTGCAGTTGAAATGGATGTAATAGTGAATGTGAAACGATGGATCTGTACTTGTGTAAATAATCGGCATTGACAGTATGTGGAGGTGAGAGGGTATGCTTCTATGAGTCCTGTTGAAGTGGATGTAATAATGAATTTGAAATCATGTATCTCTACTTGTGTACTCTGTCGGCATTCACATTATGTGGAGGTGATAGGGATTGCTTCTTTGAGTGCAGTTGAAGTAGATGTAATAATGAATGTGGAACCATGTATCAGCACTTTAGTATTCTGTCGTCATTCACAGTAAACTGAGGTGATAGGGTTTTCTTATTTAAGAGCACTTTAAGTAGATGTAATAATTAATGTCGAACCATGTATCTGTACTTGTGAATTCTGTCAGCATTCACAGTATGTGGAGGTGACAGGGTTTGCTTCTTTGAGTGCAGTTGAAGTGGATGTAATAATGAATGTGAAACCATGGATCTGTACTTGTGTAAAGTATCGGCCTTCACAGTATGTGGATGTGACAGGTTTGCTTCTTTGAGTGCAGATTAAGTGGATGTAATAATGAATGTGAAACCATGGATCTGTACTTGTGTAAAGTATCGGCCTTCACAGTATGTGGAGGTGACAGGGTTTGCTTCTTTGAGTGCAGTTGAAGTGGATGTAATAATGAATGTGAAACCATGGTCTGTACTTGTGTATTCTGTCGGTATTCACATTATGTGGAGGTAAAAGGATTTCCTTCTTTGAGTGGCGTTGATGTGGAGGTAATAATAAATGTAAAACCATGGATCTGTACTTGTGTAAAGTATCGGCCTTCACAGTATGTGGATGTGACAGGTTTGCTTCTTTGAGTGCAGTTGAAGTGGATGTAATAATGAATGTGAAACCATGGATCTGTACTTGTGTAAAGTATCGGCCTTCACAGAATGTGGAGGTGACAGGGTTTTCTTCTATGAGTGCAGTTGAAGTGGATGTAATAATGAATGTGAAACCATGGATCGTACTTGTGTAAAGTATCGGCCTTCACAGTATGTGGAGGTGACAGGGTTTGCTTCTTTGAGTGCAGTTGAAGTGGATGTAATAATGAATGTGAAACCATGGATCTGTACTTGTGTAAAGTATCGGCCTTCACAGTATGTGGAGGTGACATGGTTTGCTTCTTTGAGTGCAGTTGAAGTGGATGTAATAATGAATGTAGAACCATGGATCAGCACTTTAGTATTCTGTCGGCATTCACAGTATGTGGAGGTGACAGGGTTTGCTTATTTGAGTGCAGTTGAAGTAGATGTAATAATGAATGTGAAACCATGTATCTGTACTTGTGTATTCTGTCGGCATTCACAGTATGTGGAGGTGACAGGGTTTGCTTCTTTGAGTGCAGTTGAAGTAGATGTAATAATGAATGTGAAACCATGGATCTGTACTTGTGTAAAGTATCGGCCTTCACAGTATGTGGAGGTGAGATGGTTTACTTCATTGAGTGCAGTTGAAGTGGATGTAATAATGAATGTGGAACCATGGATCAGCACTTTAGTATTCTGTCGGCATTCACAGTATGTGGAGGTGACATGGTTTGCTTCTTTGAGTGCAGTTGAAGTAGATGTAATAATTAATGTGGAACAGGTATCCCCCCCCCCCCCCTTTGTACTTGTGTAAAGTATCGGCCTTCACAGTATGTGGAGGTGACAGGGTTTGCTTCTTGAGTGCAGTTTAAGTGGATGTAATAATGAATGTGAAACCATGGATCTGTACTTGTGTAAAGTATCGGCCTTCACAGTATGTGGAGGTGACAGGGTTTGCTTCTTTGAGTGCAGTTGAAGTAGATGTAATAATGAATGTGAAACCATGGATCTGTACTTGTGTAAAGTATCGGCCTTCACAGTATGTGGAGGTGACAGGGTTTGCTTCTTTGAGTGCAGTTGAAGTGGATGTAATAATGAATGTGAAACCATGGATCTGTACTTGTGTAAAGTATCGGCCTTCACAGTATGTGGAGGTGACAGGGTTTGCTTCTTTGAGTGCAGTTGAAGTGGATGTAATAATGAATGTGAAACCATGGATCTGTACTTGTGTAAAGTATCGGCCTTCACAGTATGTGGAGGTGACAGGGTTTGCTTCTTTGAGTGCAGTTGAAGTGGATGTAATAATGAATGTGAAACCATGGATCTGTACTTGTGTATTCTGTCGGCATTCACATTATGTGGAGGTGACAGGGTTTGCTTCTTTGAGTGCAGTTGAAGTAGATGTAATAATGAATGTGAAACCATGGATCTGTACTTGTGTAAAGTATCGGCCTTCACAGTATGTGGAGGTGACAGGGTTTGCTTCTTTGAGTGCAGTTGAAGTGGATGTAATAATGAATGTGAAACCATGGATCTGTACTTGTGTAAAGTATCGGCCTTCACAGTATGTGGAGGTGACATGGTTTGCTTCTTTGAGTGCAGTTTAAGTGGATGTAATAATGAATGTGAAACCATGGATCTGTACTTGTGTATTCTGTCGGCATTCACAGTATGTGGAGGTGACAGGGTTTGCTTCTTTGAGTGCAGTTTAAGTGGATGTAATAATGAATGTGAAACCATGGATCTGTACTTGTGTATTCTGTCGGCATTCACAGTATGTGGATGTGACAGGGTTTGCTTTATTGAGTGCAGTTGAAGTGGATGTAATAATGAATGTGAAACCATGGATCTGTACTTGTGTATTCTGTCGGCATTCACAGTATATGGAGGTTACAGGGTTTGCTTCTTGAGTGCAGTTGAAGTGGATGTAATAATGAATGTGAAACCATGGATCTGTACTTGTGTAAAGTATCGGCCTTCACAGTATGTGGAGGTGACAGGGTTTGCTTCTTTGAGTGCAGTTGAAGTGGATGTAATAATGAATGTGAAACCATGGATCTGTACTTGTGTAAAGTATCGGCCTTCACAGTATGTGGAGGTGACAGGGTTTGCTTCTTTGAGTGCAGTTTAAGTGGATGTAATAATGAATGTGAAACCATGGATCTGTACTTGTGTAAAGTATCGGCCTTCACAGTATGTGGAGGTGACAGGGTTTGCTTCTTTGAGTGCAGTTGAAGTGGATGTAATAATGAATGTGAAACCATGTATCTGTACTTGTGTATTCTGTCGGCATTCACATTATGTGGAGGTGACAGGGTTTGCTTCTTTGAGTGCAGTTGAAGTAGATGTAATAATGAATGTGAAACCATGGATCTGTACTTGTGTATTCTGTCGGCATTCACAGTATGTGGAGGTGACAGGGTTTGCTTCTTTGAGTGCAGTTGAAGTAGATGTAATAATGAATGTGAAACCATGGATCTGTACTTGTGTAAAGTATCGGCCTTCACAGTATGTGGAGGTGACAGGGTTTGCTTCTTTGAGTGCAGTTTAAGTGGATGTAATAATGAATGTGAAACCATGGATCTGTACTTGTGTATTCTGTCGGCATTCACAGTATGTGGAGGTGACAGGGTTTGCTTCTTTGAGTGCAGTTTAAGTGGATGTAATAATGAATGTGAAACCATGGATCAGTACTTGTGTAAAGTATCGGCCTTCACAGTATGTGGAGGTGACAGGGTTTGCTTCTTGAGTGCAGTTGAAGTGGATGTAATAATGAATGTAAAACCATGGATCTGTACTTGCGTAAACTATCGGCCTTCACAGTATGTGGAGGTGACAGGGTTTGCTTCTTTGAGTGCAGTTGAAGTGGATGTAATAATGAATGTGAAACCATGGATCTGTACTTGCGTAAAGTATCGGCCTTACGTATATTATTTATGTGACAGTGTTGCGCATTTTAGAGCAGTTCACAATGGATGTATAATGATTGTGATACATAAATCATACTTGTTTTAATGTATCGTATTTCACAGCATGTCGAGGTGACAGGGTTGCTTCTTTGAGGCAAGTTTGAAGTGGATGAATAGGAAGATGAAACAATGTATCTGTACTTGTTATTCTGTCGGCCATTCACATTATGTGGAGGTGACGGTTTGCTTCTTGGTTCAGTTAGGTAGATGTAATAATGATGTGAAACCATGGATCTGAAATGCGTAAGTAGCAGGGTTTTACGTATATTTTTTGACAGGTTGCAGCTTTTAAGCAGTTCAAATGGATGTATAATTGAGTGTGAAACCATAAATCAGTACTTGTTTAATGGATCGGATTTCACAGCATGTCGATGTGAAAGGGTTTGCTTCTTTGAGTGCAGTTGAAGTGGATGTAATATTGAATATGAAACCATGATTGTACTTGTGTATTCTGTCGGTATTCACAGTATGTGGAGGTGACAAAGTTTCCATTTTTTCAGTGTAGTTAAGTGGATGAAATAATGAATGTTAAACCATGATTGTGTACTTGTGTATTCTGTCGGTATTCACATTATGTGGAGGTGACAGGGTTTGCTTCATTGAGTGCAGTTGAAGTAGATGTAAAATGAATGGGAAACCATGGATCTGTACTTGTGTAATTCTGTCGGCATTCACAGTATGTGGAGGTGACAGGGTTTGCTTCATTGAGAGCAGTTGATGTAGATGTAATAATGAATGTTAAACCATAGATCAGTACTTGTGTAAAGTATCGGAAATACAGTATGTGAAGGTGAAAGGGTTTGCTTTATTGAGTGCAGTTGAAGTGGATGTAATATTGAATATGAAACCATGGATGTGTACTTGTGCATTCTGTCGGCCTTCACAGTATGTGGAGGTGACAAAGTTTCCTTATTTGAGTGCAGTTTAAGTGGATGTAATAATGAATGTTAAACCATGATTCTGTACTTGTGTATTCTGTAGGTATTCACATTATGTGGAGGTGACGGGGTTTGCTTTATTGAGTGCAGTTTAAGTGGATGTAATAATGAATGTGAATCCATGGATCTGTACTTGCGTAAAGTATCGGCCTTCACAGTATGTGGAGGTGACAGGGTTTGCTTCTTTGAGTGCAGTTGAAGTGGATGTAATAATGAATGTGAACCCATGGATCTGAACATGCGTAAAGAAGCAGGGTTTAACGTATGTTTATGTGACAGGGTTGCGCATTTTAGAGCAGTTCAAATGGATGTAATAATGATTGTGAAACCATAAATCAGTACTTGTTTAATGTATCGGATTTCACAGCATGTCGATGTGACAGGGTTTGCTTCTTTGAGTGCAGTTGAAGTGGATGTAATATTGAATATGAAACCATGTATCTGTACTTGTGTATTCTGTCGGCATTCACAGTATGTGGAGGTGACAGGGTTTGCTTCTTTGAGTGCAGTTGAGGTAGATGTAATAATGAATGTGAAACCATGGATCTGAACATGCGTAAAGTAGCAGGGTTTTACGTATATTTATGTGACAGGGTTGCGCATTTTAAAGCAGTTCAAATGGATGTAATAATGATTGTGAAACCATAAATCAGTACTTGTTTAATGTATCGTATTTCACAGCATGTCGATGTGACAGGGTTTGCTTCTTTGAGTGCAGTTGAAGTGGATGTAATATTGAATATGAAACCATGGATGTGTACTTGTGCATTCTGTCGGCCTTCACAGTATGTGGAGGTGACAAAGTTTCCTTATTTGAGTGCAGTTTAAGTGGATGTAATAATGAATGTTAAACCATGATTCTGTACTTGTGTATTCTGTAGGTATTCACATTATGTGGAGGTGACGGGGTTTGCTTTATTGAGTGCAGTTTAAGTGGATGTAATAATGAATGTGAATCCATGGATCTGTACTTGCGTAAAGTATCGGCCTTCACAGTATGTGGAGGTGACAGGGTTTGCTTCTTTGAGTGCAGTTGAAGTGGATGTAATAATGAATGTGAAACCATGGATCTGAACATGCGTAAAGAAGCAGGGTTTAACGTATGTTTATGTGACAGGGTTGCGCATTTTAAAGCAGTTCAAATGGATGTAATAATGATTGTGAAACCATAAATCAGTACTTGTTTAATGTATCGGATTTCACAGCATGTCGATGTGACAGGGTTTGCTTCTTTGAGTGCAGTTGAAGTGGATGTAATATTGAATATGAAACCATGTATCTGTACTTGTGTATTCTGTCGGCATTCACAGTATGTGGAGGTGACAGGGTTTGCTTCTTTGAGTGCAGTTGAGGTAGATGTAATAATGAATGTGAAACCATGGATCTGAACATGCGTAAAGTAGCAGGGTTTTACGTATATTTATGTGACAGGGTTGCGCATTTTAAAGCAGTTCAAATGGATGTAATAATGATTGTGAAACCATAAATCAGTACTTGTTTAATGTATCGGATTTCACAGCATGTCGATGTGACAGGGTTTGCTTCTTTGAGTGCAGTTGAAGTGGATGTAATATTGAATATGAAACCATGTATCTGTACTTGTGTATTCTGTCGGCATTCACAGTATGTGGAGGTGACAGGGTTTGCTTCTTTGAGTGCAGTTGAGGTAGATGTAATAATGAATGTGAAACCATGGATCTGAACATGCGTAAAGTAGCAGGGTTTTACGTATATTTATGTGACAGGGTTGCGCATTTTAAAGCAGTTCAAATGGATGTAATAATGATTGTGAAACCATAAATCAGTACTTGTTTAATGTATCGGATTTCACCGCATGTCGATGTGAAAGGGTTTGCTTCTTTGAGTGCAGTTGAAGTGGATGTAATATTGAATATGAAACCATGAATCTGTACTTGTGTATTCTGTCGGTATTCACAGTATGTGGAGGTGACAGGGTTTGCTTCATTGAGAGCAGTTGATGTAGATGTAATAATGAATGTTAAACCATAGATCAGTACTTGTGTAAAGTATCGGAAAATACAGTATGTGAAGGTGAAAGGGTTTGCTTTATTGAGTGCAGTTGAAGTGGATGTAATATTGAATATGAAACCATGGATGTGTACTTGTGCATTCTGTCGGCCTTCACAGTATGTGGAGGTGACAAAGTTTCCTTATTTGAGTGCAGTTTAAGTGGATGTAATAATGAATGTTAAACCATGATTCTGTACTTGTGTATTCTGTAGGTATTCACATTATGTGGAGGTGACGGGGTTTGCTTTATTGAGTGCAGTTTAAGTGGATGTAATAATGAATGTGAAACCATGGATCTGTACTTGCGTAAAGTATCGGCCTTCACAGTATGTGGAGGTGACAGGGTTTGCTTCTTTGAGTGCAGTTGAAGTGGATGTAATAATGAATGTGAACCCATGGATCTGAACATGCGTAAAGAAGCAGGGTTTAACGTATGTTTATGTGACAGGGTTGCGCATTTTAGAGCAGTTCAAATGGATGTAATAATGATTGTGAAACCATAAATCAGTACTTGTTTAATGTATCGTATTTCACAGCATGTCGATGTGACAGGGTTTGCTTCTTTGAGTGCAGTTTAAGTGGATGTAATATTGAATATGAAACCATGTATCTGTACTTGTGTATTCTGTCGGCATTCACAGTATGTGGAGGTGACAGGGTTTGCTTCTTTGAGTGCAGTTGAGGTAGATGTAATAATGAATGTGAAACCATGGATCTGAACATGCGTAAAGTAGCAGGGTTTAACGTATATTTATGTGACAGGGTTGCGCATTTTAAAGCAGTTCAAATGGATGTAATAATGATTGTGAAACCATAAATCAGTACTTGTTTAATGTATCGGATTTCACCGCATGTCGATGTGAAAGGGTTTGCTTCTTTGAGTGCAGTTGAAGTGGATGTAATATTGAATATGAAACTATGAATCTGTACTTGTGTATTCTGTCGGTATTCACAGTATGTGGAGGTGACAAAGTTTCCTTTTTTTCAGTGCAGTTTAAGTGGATGAAATAATGAATGTTAAACCATGATTGTGTACTTGTGTATTCTGTCGGTATTCACATTATGTGGAGGTGACGGGGTTTGCTTCATTGAGTGCAGTTGAAGTAGATGTAATAATGAATGGGAAACCATGTATCTGTACTTGTGTATTCTGTCGGCATTCACAGTATGTGGAGGTGACAGGGTTTGCTTCATTGAGAGCAGTTGATGTAGATGTAATAATGAATGTTAAACCATAGATCAGTACTTGTGTAAAGTATCGGAAAATACAGTATTTGAAGGTGAAAGGGTTTGCTTTATTGAGTGCAGTTGAAGTGGATGTAATATTGAATATGAAACCATGGATGTGTACTTGTGCATTCTGTCGGCCTTCACAGTATGTGGAGGTGACAAAGTTTTCTTATTTGAGTGCAGTTTAAGTGGATGTAATAATGAATGTTAAACCATGATTCTGTACTTGTGTATTCTGTAGGTATTCACATTATGTGGAGGTGACGAGGTTTGCTTTATTGAGTGCAGTTTAAGTGGATGTAATAATGAATGTGAAACCATGGATCTGTACTTGCGTAAAGTATCGGCCTTCACAGTATGTGGAGGTGACAGGGTTTGCTTCTTTGAGTGCAGTTGAAGTGGATGTAATAATGAATGTGAACCCATGGATCTGAACATGCGTAAAGAAGCAGGGTTTAACGTATGTTTATGTGACAGGGTTGCGCATTTTAGAGCAGTTCAAATGGATGTAATAATGATTGTGAAACCATAAATCAGTACTTGTTTAATGTATCGGATTTCACAGCATGTCGATGTGACAGGGTTTGCTTCTTTGAGTGCAGTTGAAGTGGATGTAATAATGAATTTGAAACCATGTATCTGTACTTGTGTATTCTGTCGGCATTCACAGTGTGTAGAGGTGACAGGGTTTGCTTCTTTGAGTGCAGTTGAGGTAGATGTAATAATGAATGTGAAACCATGGATCTGAACATGCGTAAAGCAGCAGGGTTTTACGTATATTTATGTGACAGTGTTGCGCATTTTAAAGCAGTTCAAATGGATGTAATAATGATTGTGAAACAATAAATCAGTACTTGTTTAATTTATCGGATTTCACCGCATGTCGATGTGACAGGGTTTGCTTTATTGAGTGCAGTTGAAGTAGATTTAATAATGAATGTAGAACAATTGATCAGCACTTTAGTATTCTGTCGGCATTCACAGTATGTGGAGGTGACAGGGTTTGCTTCACTGATTGCAGTTGAAGTGGATGTAATAATGAATGTGAAACCATGGATCTGAACATGCGTAAAGTAGCAGGGTTTAACGTATATTTATGGGACAGGGTTGCGCATTTTAAAGCAGTTCAAATGGATGTAATAATGATTGTGAAACCATAAATCAGTACTTGTTTAATGTATCGGATTTCACAGCATGTCGATATGACAGGGTTTGCTTCTTTGAGTGCAGTTTAAGTGGATGAAATAATGAATGTTAAACCATGATTCTGTACTTGTGTATTCTGTAGGTATTCACATTATGTGGAGGTTACGGGGTTTGCTTCATTGAGTGCAGTTAAAGTAGATGTAATAATGAATGGGAAACCATGTATCTGTACTTGTGTATTCTGTCGGCATTCACAGTATGTGGAGGTGAGAGGGTTTGCTTCTTTGAGTGCAGTTGAAGTGGATGTAATAATGAATGTGAAACCATTGATCTGAACATGCGTAAAGTAGCAGGGTTTAACGTATGTTTATGTGACAGGGTTGCGCATTTTTGAGCAGTTCAAATTGTTGTAATAATGATTGTGAATCCATAAATCAGTACTTGTTTAATGTATCGGATTTTCACAGCATGTCGATGTGACAGGGTGTGCTTCATTGAGTGCAGTTTAAGTGGATGTAATATTGAATGTGAAACCATGGATCAGTACTTGTGTAAATTATCGGCTTTCACAGTATTAGTTGACAGGGTTTGCTTCTTTGAGTGCAGTTGAAGTGGATGTAATAATGAATGTGAACCCATGGATCTGAACATGCGTAAAGAAGCAGGGTTTAACGTATGTTTATGTGACAGGGTTGCGCATTTTAGAGCAGTTCAAATGGATGTAATAATGATTGTGAAACCATAAATCAGTACTTGTTTAATGTATCGGATTTCACAGCATGTCGATGTGACAGGGTTTGCTTCTTTGAGTGCAGTTGAAGTGGATGTAATATTGAATATGAAACCATGTATCTGTACTTGTGTATTCTGTCGGCATTCACAGTATGTAGAGGTGACAGGGTTTGCTTCTTTGAGTGCAGTTGAGGTAGATGTAATAATGAATGTGAAACCATGGATCTGAACATGCGTAAAGTAGCAGGGTTTTACGTATATTTGTGTGACAGGGTTGCGCATTTTAAAGCAGTTCAAATGGATGTAATAATGATTGTGAAACCATAAATCAGTACTTGTTTAATGTATCGGATTTCACCGCATGTCGATGTGACAGGGATTGCTTTATTGAGTGCAGTTGAAGTAGATTTAATAATGAATGTAGAACAATTGATCAGCACTTTAGTATTCTGTCGGCATTCACAGTATGTGGAGGTGACAGGGTTTGCTTCACTGATTGCAGTTGAAGTGGATGTAATAATGAATGTGAAACCATGGATCTGAACATGCGTAAAGTAGCAGGGTTTAACGTATGTTTATGTGACAGGGTTGCGCATTTTAGAGCAGTTCAAATGGATGTAATAATGATTGTGAAACCATAAATCAGTACTTGTTTAATGTATCGGATTTCACAGCATGTCGATGTGACAGGGTTTGCTTCTTTGAGTGCAGTTTAAGTGGATGAAATAATGAATGTTAAACCATGATTCTGTACTTGTGTATTATGTCGGTATTCACATTATGTGGAGGTTACGGGGTTTGCTTCATTGAGTGCAGTTAAAGTAGATGTAATAATGAATGGGAAACCATGTATCTGTACTTGTGTATTCTGTCGGCATTCACAGTATGTGGAGGTGAGAGGGTTTGCTTCTTTGAGTGCAGTTGAAGTGGATGTAATATTGAATATGAAACCATGTATCTGTACTTGTGTATTCTGTCGGCATTCACATTATGTGGAGGTGACAGGGTTTGCTTCTTTGAGTGCAGTTGAAGTGGATGTAATAATGAATGTGAAACCATGGATCTGAACTTGCGTAAAGTAGCAGGGTTTAACGTATGTTTATGTGACAGGGTTGCGCATTTTTGAGCAGTTCAAATTGTTGTAATAATGATTGTGAATCCATAAATCAGTACTTGTTTAATGTATCGGATTTTCACAGCATGTCGATGTGACAGGGTGTGCTTCATTGAGTGCAGTTTAAGTGGATGTAAAATTGAATGTGAAACCATGGATCAGTACTTGTGTAAATTATCGGCTTTCACAGTATTAGTTGACAGGGTTTGCTTTATTGAGTGCAGTTGAAGTAGATGTAATAATGAATGTAGAACAATTGATCAGCACTTTAGTATTCTGTCGGCATTCACAGTATGTGGAGGAGACAGCGTTTGCTTCACTGAGTGCAGTTGAAGTGGATGTAAAATGAATGTGAAACCATGGATCAGTACTTGTGTAAATTACCGGCCCTCACAGTATGAGGAGTTGACGGGGTTTGCTTCATTGATTGCAGTTGAAGTAGATGTAATAATGAATGGGAAACCATGTATCTGTACTTGTGAATTCTGTCAGCATTCACAGTATGTGGATGTGACAGGGTTTGCTTCTTTGAGTGCAGTTGAAGTGGATGTAATAATGAATGTGAAACCAAGGATTAGAACGTGTGTAAATTATCGGCATTCACAGTTTGTGGAGGTTACAGAGTTTGCTTCTTTGAGTGCAGTTGAAGTGGATGTAATAATGAATGTGTAACCATGGATCTGTTCTTGTGAAAATTATCGGCCTTCACAGTATGTGGAAGTGACAGTGTTTGCTTCTCTGAGTGATTTTGAAGTGGATGTAATAATGAATGTAATTCCATGTATCTGTGAATGCCGATAGTTTACACAAGTACAGATGCATGGTTTCAAATTAATATTACATCCACTTAAAGTGCACTTATTTAAGCAAACACTTTCACCTCCATATTCTTTGAAGGCCGACACAATACATAGGTAAAAATAAATGGTTTCACATTCATTATTATTTCCACTTCAACTGAACTCAAAGAAGAAATCTCTGTCACCTACACATACTGTGAATGCCGACAGAATACACAATTACAGATACATGGAATAACATTCATTATTACATCCACTTCAACTGCACTCAAAGAAGCAAACCCTGTCACCTCCACATACTGTGAATGACGACAGAATACACAAGTACAGATCCATGGTTCTACATGTATTATTACATCCACTTCAACTACACTCAAAGAAGCAAACCCTGTCACCTCCACATTCTGTGAAGGCCGACAGAATACACAAGTACAGATCCATGGTTTCACATTCATTATTACATCTACTTCAAATGCACTCAAGAAAGCAAATCCTGTCACCTCCACATACTGTGGAGGCCGATAGTTTACACAAGTACAGATCCATGGTTTCACATTCATTTTCATCCACTTAAACTGCACTCAAAGAAGCAAACCCTGTCACCTCCACATACTGTGAATGCCGACAGAATACACAAGTACAGATCCATGGTTTCACATTTATTATTACATCCACTTCAACTGCACTCAAAAAAGCAAACCATATCACCTCCACATACTGTGAAGGCCGACAGAATACACAAGTACAGATCCATGTATTCTTATTCATTATCATCCACTTCAACTGCACTCAAAGAATCAAACAATGTGGCTTTTTATACTGTGAATGTCGACAGAACAATAAGGTTCTGAACTATGGTTCTACGTTCATTATTACGTCTACTTCAACTGCACTAATAGAAGCAAACACTCTCACCTCCACAATCTGTGATTGCCGACAGAATACACTAGTACAGATCCATGGTTTAACATTCATTAGTACATCCATCTCAACTTCACTCAATTATGCAATTCAAGTAACATACAAATACTGTGAATACCGACAGAATACACAAGTACTGATCCATGTTTTCACATTCATTATCATCCACTTAAACTGCACTCAAAGAAGCAAACCCTGTCACCTCTAAATACTGTGAATGCCGACAGAATCCTAATTTGCTGATCCATGGTAAAATATCCAATATTACCTCTACTTCAACTGCACTTAAAGAAGCAAACCCTGTCACCTACACATTCCGTGAAGGCTGACAGAATACACAAGTACAAATCAATAGTTTTACATCCATTATTACATCCACTTCAACTTCAATCAAAGATGCAAACCCTGTCACCTCCACATACTGTGAATGCCGACAGAATACACAAGTACAGATCCATGGTTTCACATTCATTATTACATCTACTTCAACTGCACTCAAAGAAGCAAACCCTGTCACCTCCACATTCTGTGAAGGCCGACAGAATACACAAGTACAGATCCATGGTTTCACATTCATTATTACATCCACTTCAACTTCAATCAAAGATGCAAACCCTGTCACCTCCACATACTGTGAAGGCCGATAGTTTACACAAGTACAGATCCATGGTTTCACATTCATTATTACATCCACTTCAACTGCACTCAAAGAAGCAAACCCTGTCACCTCCACATACTGTGAAGGCCGACAGAATACACAAGTACAGATCCATGGTTTCACATTCATTTTTACATCCACTTCAACTTCAACTGCACTCAAAGAAGCAAACCCTGTCACCTCCACATACTGTGAATGCCGACAGAATACACAAGTACAGATCCATGGTTTCACATTCATTATTACATCCACTTCAACTGCACTCAAAGAAGCAAACCCTGTCACCTCCACATACTGTGAAGGCCGATAGAATACACAAGTACAGATCCATGGTTTCACATTCATTATTACATCTACTTCAACTGCACTCAAAGAAGCAACCCTGTCACCTCCACATACTGTGAAGGCCGACAGAATACACAAGTACTGATCCATGGTTTCACATTCATTATTACATCCACTTCAACTTCACTCAAAGAAGCAACCCTGTCACCTCCACATACTGTGAAGGCCGACAGAATACACAAGTACAGATCCATGGTTTCACATTCATTATTACATCTACTTCAACTTCACTCAAAGAAGCAACCCTGTCACCTCCACATACTGTGAATGCCGACAGAATACACAAGTACAGATCCATGGTTTCACATTCATTATTACATCCACTTCAACTTCACTCAAAGAAGCAACCCTGTCACCTCCACATACTGTGAATGCCGACAGAATACACAAGTACAGATCCATGGTTTCACATTCATTATTACATCCACTTCAACTGCACTCAAAGAAGCAAACCCTGTCACCTCCACATACTGTGAATGCCGACAGAATACACAAGTACAGATCCATGGTTTCACATTCATTATTACATCTACTTCAACTTCACTCAAAGAAGCAAACCCTGTCACCTCCACATACTGTGAATGCCGACAGAATACACAAGTACAGATCCATGGTTTCACATTCATTATTACATCTACTTCAACTTCACTCAAAGAAGCAAACCCTGTCACCTCCACATTCTGTGAAGGCCGACAGAATACACCAGTACAAATCCATGGTTTCACATTCATTATTACATCCACTTCAAATGCACTCAAATAATCAAACCCTGTCACCTCCACATACTGTGAATGCCGTCAGAATACACAAGTACAGATACATGGTTCCACATTAATTTTTACATCCACTTAAATTGCACTTAAATAAGCAAACCCTGTGACCTAAACATACGGTGAATGGCGACAGAATACACAAGTACAGATCCATGGTTTCACATTCATTATTACATCCACTTCAACTGCACTCAAAGAAGCAAACCCTGTCACCTCCACATACTGTGAATGGCGACGAAATACACAAGTACAAATACATGGTTCCACATTAGTTTTCACATTCACTTAAATTGCACTTAAATAAGCAAACTATTTCACCAACGTATTCTGTTTATGCCGACAGAACACTAAAGTGCTGATCTATGGTTCGACATTCATTATTACATCTACTTCAACTTCACTCAAAGAAGCAAACCCTGTCACCTCCACATTCTGTGAAGGCTGACAAAATACACCAGTACAAATCCATGTTTTCAAATTTATTATTACATCCACTTCAAATGCACTCAAAGAAGCAAACCCGCTCACCTCCAACTTCTTTAAATTCCGAAGGTGGAGTTGAAATGGTTTGCATTTTTGAGTGCAGTTGAAGAGGATGTGATAATGAATGGGGAACCATGTATCTGTACTTGCGTATTCCGTCGCAATTCACAGTATGTGGAGGTGAATGGGTTTGCTTATTTATGTGCAGTTTAAGTGGATATAAAAATTAATGTGGAACAATGTATCTGTACTTGCGTATTCCGTCGCCATTGACAGTATGATGAGGTGACAGGGTTTGCTTCTTTGAGTGCTGTTGAAGTAGATGTTATAATTAATGTGAAACCATGGATCAGTACTTGTGTAATGTATCGGACTTCACATTAGGTGGAGGTGAGACGGTTTGCTTCTTTGAGTGCAGTTGAAGTAGATGTAATAATGAACTTAGAAACATAGATCAGCGCCTTATTATTCTGTCGGCATTCACAGTATACGGAGGTGACAGTGTTTGCTTCTTTGAGTGTAGTTGAAGTGGCTGTAATAATGAATGTGAAACCATGTATCTGCACTTGCGTATTCCGTCGCCATTCGCAGTATGTGGAGGTGAAATGGTTTGCATTTTTGAGTGCAGTTGAAGAGGATGTGATAATGAATGGGGAACCATGTATCTGTACTTGCGTATTCCGTCGCAATTCACAGTATGTGGAGGTGAAAGGGATTGCTAATTTATGTGCACTTTAAGTGGATGTAAATATTAATGTGTAACCATATAAATGTAATTGCGTATTCCGTCGGCATTCACAGTATTTGGAGGTGACAGGGTTTGCTTATTTGAGTGCAGTTGAAGAGGATGTAATAATGAATGGGGAACCATGTATCTGTACTTGCGTATTTCGTCGCCATACACAGTATGATGAGGTGAAAGGGTTTGCTTTTTTGAGTGCAGTTGAAGAGGATGTAATAATGAATGGGGAACCATGTATCTGTACTTGCGTATTCCGTCGCCATTCACAGTATGATGAGGTGACAGGGTTTGCTTCTTTGAGTGCAGTTGAAGTAGATGTTATAATTAATGTGAAACCATGGATCAGTACTTGTGTAATGTATCGGACTTCACATTAGGTGGAGGTGAGACGGTTTGCTTCTTTGAGTGCAGTTGAAGTAGATGTAATAATGAACTTAGAAACATAGATCAGCGCCTTATTATTCTGTCGGCATTCACAGTATACTGAGGTGAATTAGATGTAATAAAGAATGAAGAACCATGGATCTGTACTTGTGTAT